>JALXJV020000390.1:0-10871 GCA_024633595.2 Lepomis macrochirus
CATTTGAACTGCACTACACACATACACACCTACCTAATTTTTCCCTCTCAATTAACCTGGATTAAGCCCCACACCTACACACTCACCCTTCTCACACTCTCACACCTGAACTCAAGGAACTGAACTGGACTGACACCTTTAGAGTTCTATGGACATAATTGCCTGTTTACATCTGAACACACACGCTACTTTCCATTTGAATTGTGACTGTTCATTTTGGGTTTGATTGCATGATTTATTTTTTGAAATGCAGGATATATTTTGAAAATTTCTTATTGCTTTATGTTTGCATACTAGCCATATGGTGGATTATTGTTTGTTTGTTTGATTTTGAGGATAATACAATTTATTGGGATTGACTGAATTAGTGGTTGTTGTCTTTCTTTTATTGGTGTGTTTTGTAGTGAAGGCAGCTGTATCTTATTAATCGAATATTTTAAGTGACAGGTTAGAATTACGGCTTTTCTCCTGTCTGGCGTCCAACATAATTTTGGATATTTTGCTAATCTTTCACTACAAAACGTATCAGTGAACAGAAACAATGACCGGTGTGATTATAATTGTATTGTATAATTGGAATCTGTCCTTATTAAATACTTTTATTACAGGTAATTTAATCAATTGCAGGCATGCCAGATATGTTAAGAGTCCCACTCTGTATTTTTGTTTTGTGTTTTGTCTTTAGTTCTTGGTTTTGTGAGATGGGAAAACTGTATCCTCAGTTCCTGATAAGATGCATGTTTAACATTTACATTTACTCATTTGGCAGACACTTTTATCCAAAGCGACTTACATTTGAGGAACAACATACAAGCATCAACAGAGCATCAAATACAGATCTACAACAGACAATACATACATACTAGTAAGAGCAGCAATAAATACTAGTAAGAGCTCATAGTACATATCACATCAATGGGGTAAATACCTAGGGAAGGAAGTAAGAGTTAACAGAAAGAGCAATCAGAACAAAAAGTGCAGTCAATACAAGATAATTGTAGGGATAGAAGAAGAAGAGGACAGGGAGTGCATGTTAGAGGTTAGGAGTTAGAGGCGTTATAAGAGGAAGTGTTCATTATAAGAAGAGGAAGTGTTCATTAACTGTATGTAAGAGCTGGCATTTCTCCAGAGAGGGCGACTGAAGCTACAGACGCTGAGAAGGAAGAAGAGAAGATCATCCTGCAGCAGGTTTGCTCACAAACTGTCATTATATATTGAAGTGACTGCCACTACAGGTGGTCTCTTCCCTAGAGAAGTATTACTAACATGTCCCTGTCTGTCTTTATTAAAGGTAATCATCATCTTCAACATCTGCATCATCTCCACCATGAAGACGCTGACTCTGTCTGCACTTCTTTGTGCCATGATGGCTCTGACCAGAGCTGCTGGTGAGTATTACTCCATATGTGAGTGAGTGTGAAAGAGAGACAGCTTATGTTCATGTGTCTATACACAGCAACAAGGGTAGATGAAGACATTAACTCACTAGTGGGTCAAAATTTCCCTCCAGCTCTTCCATTCGCAGAGTATGCATTGGAATATTTTTATGAAGGTGAGTGCACATTTCTTTAGATTTCAGTGGTGTATAAAGAAATTGCATAATGAACTTTGTACCATTGTGTAAAAAAACAAAAAAACAAAAAACTATTACCATTGTGTCATCATGTCGTGTTCACTGAGACGCTGCTGAGCGCCATTTTGTTGCCGGCTTGCCCCAACATTACCTCCAAAACAAACTTTTTTTTGTCATTGATGGGCCAGATCCTGAGATATGACGTACAGACCCAGTGCAAGGCATATCATTAAAACATTTAAACACCGAATGAGATGGGAAGAGGCTTTTTGATAATTGTATGTTTCTCTAAAAATACACTGACCAGAAAATTTATCTTTGATACTCTCTTGTCTTTATTTGCGTATTTGGTATTAAAGTAATCCAAAAGTAAGTAAAAGTAATCAAGTACCATTACTTTTATTTTGTGGTAAGTGGATTATGTTACTGATTGCATTTTTTAACAAGTAATTAGTAATTGTACCAGATTACATTTTTAAAGTAATCTTCCTAAGCCAGAGTAAATGCTATGTTAAACTGTGCAGTTTTTACAGATGCAGAGGCTGGAAATCAGACCGATTCCTTCGATTCAACAGGTCAGTGGGCACTTTTTCAGAATTATACTAAAACGATGACAACGGCAGTCAAAGTAAATCAGTAACTGTTATGTCAAACTGTGCAGCTCTTCCAGAGGTAAAGGATGAACCTGGGACATATCGGGGAAATATTTTCAAAATTGAGTGCACTTTTCTTTAGATCTGTAATGGTGCCCTCTTGTTATCACATGTAAGACAGTACTGCATGTACAGAGAAAGACATTGAATGCATTCATTAATACACAATGACAACAGCAGACAACTTTAAGGTGTGTAATATTTAGGAGGATCTATTGACAGAAATGTAATAAAATATCCATAACTATGCTTTCAGTGGTGTGTACATAATGAACTGTTATGTTTTTATTACCTTAGAATGAGACATTTATACCTACATACACCACGCCATGCCGCCATGTTTCTACAGTAGTCCAAACCAATAAACAGTGTGTTTCATCACTATGTTGAATATGTACCAAAAGAAGAAGTAGTAGTCAGTGTTGGGCAAGCAACTTGGAAAATGTAGTGAGCTAAGCTACTAGCTACTCTACATTAAATGAAGCTTCACTACACAGAAGCTACCCCCCCAGTGAAATGTAGCAAGCTAAGCTACAGCAACATGGCAAAAGTAGCTTAGTTACATCTAAGCTACTTTTAATTTTTTAATAGTTTATAGTTAGATCATTTATATATAAATATTTATATACACACACTCACACACGTAACATAGGCCTAGTTTATATTGAACCAACTTCATTCCACAGTAGCAATAGAAGAAAGACTAAAAACCTGCTCCAAACAGTGTGAGAGAGCTAAATCAGACACAGAAACTCTCCTACTTCCTGCCATATCATTGCTTCTAAATGTACTTCCTCATGCAACAAACGGAGAACCATTGTTGTTTGTATAAAGCAACTTAATTATCATATTATTAATTAATTCAATTAATTGATTATTAATTAATTCTATATTTTTTTATAGTTTATATGTGACTTTGTGCCCTGGCAACATTGCAACCTAAACATTCACGGCAGAGAAAGAGAGAGAGACACTCTGTCGCACGTGTCTTTATTCCCCTGCAGCAAAGTTGCAAACATCAACCCAAGGATCGGTACGTGATGTCACCCTCACACGGAAGCGCTTCTGCCGGCTGCACATACAGGTCCGTGTGTGGCGGCTTACTTACTGATCCATCAGAAATGCTTGGGAAAATGTAGCGTGTGTGGAAGCTACCGCGCTACTCGGCCAATAAAAGAGCTTCGTTACTGAAAAGCTATTTGATTCAGAAAATAGCGACGCTACCACCAAGCTACTGAGAAATGTAGTTAAACTAGTAACGGCGCTACTTGTAGCGACGCTACTGCCCAACACTGGTAGTAGTAGTAGCAGTCTGATTTGTCAAAAGTAAAAGAAGAAGTGAGATTTGGACAAATAGAGGACCACACATAGCATTGGTTGCAATTCGCAACCCTCACTACAAGATGCCACTAAAACTTACACACTGAACCTTTAAATCAGTAACTGAGATGTCAACTTGTTCAGCTCTTACACAGACTACAGAGGCTGGAACCTGGACCGACGCAGTCACTACAACAGGTCAAACCTTTTCCAAAATTGTACAAAAATTCACTTTGTCATGATGTTCTCCTGTAACACACAGACATACTGCATCTACTACTGTAGACTCATTGTTCACTCTTGTCTGTTTGACTTCAGGAGAGAGTCATATTGTCAACCAGTCCACATTATGTCCCACTAGTTGGACTGGTTTGAACGGTCGCTGTTTCCTCTACGTTGCACAAGCCATGCATTGGGTAATGGCTGAGGTAATCAGGATTATCTTTATTCAGTGAAGCTTCCACACTATGTTTTTTTTCTGTTCACTTAGTTAATTGGCATCGTTTACAGTCTTGGCTTCTTTCTCTGCTGTAGAGAAACTGTATGTCCCTGGGTGGACACCTTGCATCTGTACACAACATCCAGGAGTACCGTGAGATTCAGAGGATCATAATGAGGGCCTCTAATCATCAAACAGTAGCATGGATTGGAGGGTATAATTCAGAAAAGGTATATCATTTGCTATTTAGTTATTTATTTTATCAAGTAATTATTGTCTTGACTCTTTCATACATACACTATTGTCTTATGTATTCAAGGAGGGAGTTTGGTTCTGGATTGACGGAACTCCTTTCCAGTTTACTTTCTGGTGTTCAGGAGAGCCCAATAACTTTGACAAACGTCAGCACTGCCTACACATGAATTTTACAGGTAAATTCAAACACACTATTTTGGTACACACATACACACACACACTAAATGATACAGGATAAATATAAAGAAAATGCTGGTGAATTGATGATTACTGATAAACAATTTAAATAGCTTTGACTTTACAAAATCACATGCATATTACCAACATATCACACAGTATACTACAATATTTACCAGTGGTTTACATAATATTCAGGTCCTTTTCTTAAATGAAAGTAGAAGTAATACACTCAAAATTCTCTGTAAAGTGAGTAGAGTAAAACTCCTGCGTTGCAAATGTAACTCAACTAGAAGTATGTAAGTACAATGTACTTGTGACTGTTATACAATTATATTCTGTTATTAGATTATGATTACTGTTGCATTCATGTAAAAGCGGGTTTTAACTGCTGTTGTTGAGGCGAAGTTCATTTTCAACAATGCTGTATCGGACTGCTACTTATGATTATTTTCATTATGGTTGAATCAGCTGATTATTTTTTGAGCGTAAAAATTCTGAAAATAGAGAGAAATGCTGTCATATAGTTGCTTGTTGTGTCCAACTAATAGTTCAAAAACCTAAACATTTTGACAAACATTTAAATTATAAATTAAGTAAAAGAAAGGCAGCAAATCTTCACATGCGAGAAGGTGAAACAATCAAATCAACTAGTTTTAGCTATACTTGTACAAACCTTTGGGAAGATTAATTTATTAAAAACATCAAATTTTCTAAACTGTTTACATGTTTTGCATGTAAAAATCTTAATTAACTAGTAATTAATTAAGTAAGATACATGTTGTCAAGTAAAGTACAATATTTCCCTCTGAGATTTAGTGGAGTAGAAGTAGAAAGTTGCATGACAAGAAAAGACTGAAATAAAATACAAGTACCTCGCATTTGTACCGAAGCACATTTCTTGAGTAAATGTACTTAGTTACTGTCCACCACTGAAATGTACACTACTGGTTTTGAGACAGATTTTTAATTTTTTAATGCAGCTATTAAAAACTGTGGAGTTTCTGTCTGTGACTGTGAGATGTGATTTTCACACGAACAATCATATCCCAGGATGAATGATCTGTTTACATGATGTTCAACAGTTTCAGGTTTGCTGTCTGACTGCTGTGTTTTTGGTTCTTACAGATCGGAAATGCTGGGATGACATGCAATGTGATGTTGAGCAACCATCTGTCTGTGTCAGACAGGGCCTGTAAAGTCATGAAGAACCTTTCTTGTGTGTCTGAGAGGAAACTCGTCCCTCTTTACGCCACCAGTCTCATATTTGACCTGAAGGCTCTTTATCACGTGTTTTTCTTCTCTATCGCTGTAACACTACTTCAGGAACAAAGCGACAAGTGACATAAACAGCAGCTGGATTGTCTCTGTCTAACACGAGCAGACTGAATGTGTAATGAAAAGAAAGCTTTTAGCACAACTTTATTCTGCAGAGTGAACTGTTCTTTCTTGTCTTATGCAAAATTAAAAGCCTCAAGCATTGAAACAGGTGTTATCTCCTTTTATAAACATTCTGTATACTGTGTTGTGATTTCCCGTATGTTCATGTTCTGGTAATTTGGCCAGGCAGCAAGTTAAGATGAGTAAGAGGTCCTTTAAATGTGCCACTGCTGTAGTTGTTTATCTGACTGAGACTGTCAGCGTCTGAACAGCGTATGTTTGAATGCACAAAAGTAAGTTGGCTAACGTGTAATTGGTTATACTATGTTATTGCTGCACAGCCTGTGTACCATGTTATGATGGGTTGTTGATTCAGGTTTAGCTGTGGACCAGTCATTTGTCATTTATCACTACATAAATGAATAATGCTTCAATGTTAAAGGCTCAGTGTGTAATATATCTGAGGATCTATCGACAGAAATGCAATATAACCCATAACTGTGTTTTGAGTGGTGTATAAAGACCTTAGAATGAGACATTTCTATCTACATAACCACAGGTCCCCCTTCACGGATTCCTCCACAGTGGGCATTTGATCATAAATGAGTGGTGATCACTTTCAATGATGTTTTATAATTTTAGTGAAAATTTGACCATTTGTGGCCGGCATTAGAAAATGAATGTGTGAGACTCTATATTGTATTAAAATTATTTCAAAATGAATATCTGTCAGTTGATAAGAACCAGATGTGAAATCTATGGCTATAGATTATCTTAATAGATGTTCTGCAGCCATAGATTGTACATTCAATGCCACTGAAAGTATGTGCTGTATATGTTGAATAACTGTTGACACACTGGCCAGATGGCCTACATTAGGACATTTCTGATGTAGGTTTGTTGTCAGAGCTGCTGAGAAGTTTAACTCTGGGCTGAGGGTGAATGATGAAGATAATAAAGTTGTTAATAAGAGATAAATATAAAAAAAAAACAAATGAAATGAAAAACAATAAATACAGGTAGGAATCAGAATTCAAAACATTTACTAAAGACACAGTAGGCCTACAGGCCTTCATTTAATTATTCCACCTGCTGGTAGAAAGGGGGAACAGCTTGGTAAATTAACCTACTGTGGAAACCACGTTAAATATGAATTTAATATTACAAAACACGTGACTCCTGACTGCTGCTTATGTGACAGGCCAGAAAATGGCCGATTTTTTTGTGTACCTGGTTTTGTTTTGGAATGTTTTATTTGTGTGCTGTGTTTGTTTTTTTTTGCATGTAGTGGTGTTTTAGCATGTTGCGTTAGCAAGTTATTTTTACTAACTTGCTGGACTGTCCTTGAACGCACACACCTCCACTGACGTCACAAAATTAAGTATTAGCAACAGGTGCGGACGCCAGGTGATAGGTTGGACAGGAGTTTTTTAAGCAGAGCAATCAGAGGTGGACAGAGAAAAGCCATTCAGATCCACACTCCGTACCAGTTGGTGGCGGTAATGCACCATTTCGTTGCGTGCCAACCGCCAATAAAACGCCGTAAAGAAGAAGAAGCGGACAGACGCACGCAGGAGAGACGCAGCAGGGAGCGTGCCTGCTGGGGAGATAGGGGGTCCGACGGAGGACAACAGCCGCAGGGAGCGGCCGGGTACAGAGGGGAGCAGCAGTTGACAAGAAATCTGTGAGGAAATGGACTATGACGAGTGGATAGTGCCAAAGCACGGATTACCAGGACCCGGTTCGGACGGAGCTAGGAGCAGCCGAGACGAAGCAGCGGTTAAACAACCGGAGCAGCAGTTAACGGAGGTCCGGTGGAGCCGCTTGCTTGACGTGTGGGTTTGTGGAACTGGCCGACTGACTGTTGCCCCGCTGCTGAGAACTGGCGCACTATTGATTCCCTCCTTTTTTTAACTTGTCATATTGATTTTAGTTAGGCCTTTTTAAACCATGAATCAGTTGTAATTGTATTAATAAATTGTAAAATTTATTTTAGCTCAGTGTGGTTTCTGCTCTGCGCCAACACAGATTGTAAGAGTAGCTATGGCGTTGTCGGCCTTTCTTTTTGTAAATATATTTTTTATTAATTATTATTTAAAGCTTTTTAATTGAATTTTTCTCAATGGCCACACATCAGTGAATAAATGCACACTATTATAGTGCATGAAAAAGGCCTACTATTGCTAACATATTTAGCAAGGCCAGGCAGCAAGTTGTAACAATTCGCCCTTACACCAACAGCAAGGGGAAAGTACAAACGCAAAAGATAAGGTAACGGGCGGACCTGCTGAGGAGATTACACTCGGCAGCCTGCTTACTTTCGTTAAATAAACCCTACCTAAACCAGATAAGCAATTAACTTTCACCTATGTACACTTAAAAAATCATACATTAACGAAAGAAGTCCATAAGAGAGGTTTCACAGTTTGTATTCAACAATAGGCAAGGTTATACCATGGCGGGCAACATTCAGGTAGGCCAAACCGATCGCATCACATGTGGGCGTAAACTATAGGCCTACACGCAAAATCGCCGTTTTGCGTACAATAGACACGGCTTTTCCAAAGCGTGTGTATGTGACGCAAAAGCATGAGAACAGGCTGGATGCACAACGGGTAAATAATTCATTATAACATGATGAGCAACATTTATTTAATTTATCCATTATTGTCCTGACTTTTTTATATGTTCAATATTATCTTCTGTATTCAAGGACCGATATTGGTTCTGGAGTGATGGAACACCTTTCAGCTTTTCTAACTGGTGTCCTGGAGAGCCTAATAACGATGGCGGTCGTCAGCACTGTCTGCAAATGAATCATTCAGGTAAATTAAGACACACTATTTTACTCACAAAGAAAAGGATGATGAATTACATAAATTTAAATATCTTTGGGTTTTTGAAGTCACGTGAATGTTACCAACACAACATTATATCATAAACTACAAAACGTACAGTGTTGGTTTCAAGACTCATTAGTTACCTACAAAATCTGTGGTGGTGTGATGACAACTGTCAGGAGTTTCTGTCTGTAACTGTGAGTGATGATGTTTAAACAGACAATATATCCCAGGATGAATGATCTGTCTACATAATGATGCTCAACAGTTTCAGGTTTGCTGTCTGACTGCTGTGTTTTGGTTCTTACAGATAAGAAATGCTGGGATGACGAGCACTGTGATAAGAAGCTCCCATCTGTCTGTGTCAGAAACGGCTGTTAAACGCATGGAGAACGTATCAAAACACAAACACTGATTAGTTTGTGTTTTGTCCACCAAACTCATATTTCACGTCTTTTTCTTCTCTATCGCTGAAACGATACTTAAGGAACGAAGCGACAAGTGACATAAACAGCAGCTGGATTGTCTCTGTCTCTTTAATACGAGCAGACTGAATGTGTAATGAAAAGAAAGCTTTTAGCACAACTTTATTCTGCAGAGTGAACTGTTCTTTCTTGTCTTGTGCAAAAAAGTCTCAAGCTTTGAAACAAGCTGGTCTGTGTTATATCTCCTGTTTGGTACAATCTTCCTGGATCTTTTTCATTTTTCACTTATTTATTAATCTGATTGTGTTTGATCTCAAAGAGCGTCAGCTATAATACTGTTATATAATACTGTTCATTATAATTGTTGGGAGCACCTGGTGAAAATTTCTATCCAGTATAACCTAAAGAGAGATGGTACGAGAGCGATGTGATCCAAACCTCTAATTGATCTTTGTATTTAAAGATTCCAGGAGTGACTGTCAGCTGGAGCCAAACCCAGCTGACTGTGGGCACAAACCAGTGTATGTGTACTATGTATGTTTTTAAAATAAATGTTCATTTAGAAATAAGTTCTTAATATTATTTCTAACATCACTCAGTTTTGATAAGACATCACTAACACCATGGTTTAAAAAAATTATCCTCTCTTAAGATCCCAGTCTGTTTTCCTCTGGTTTAACTACAGTCAAAATAATGTGTGGAAACAATGCGGGAACAAAACAATAGGAAACAAGGAACAAACACAAGAATTGGGTTAATTGAATAAAACAACTTTATCTGTGGTTTCAGTAAATGCTGTGCTGTCCAAAAAAAGTTCACCACCACTGAGGTGAAAATAAACATTTTAGATTTAAAAGTTTATCATATGGTGTGTTCTTTATTTAAAAAAACATGATTATATTTAATATGAAGTCATTTTTAACTCTAAAAGCAATTTCTTGATATTATTTAAAGATGTTCGTCTCACTTCACATATGAGTGTATATACAGAATAGGACTCTGGTGCCAGGTATGTATGTATATACAGCTGGATATTTTGAACACAAAGACCACAGCGTGCTATAGTACAGACATGTCACCACGTGTGGGGCTTAATAATGAAATCTGGGTCTGTTGTGAGTATGTGAGCCTACATGTAGGGCAGTCTGCAGTACAGCCGTCGGTCCACAAAGTGGTGCTGCTGGTAACTTTATCAGCTCATCTAGATTATGAGCAAAGGGTAATAGTCAAACATTAGAAGAAATACATTTAGATAGCAGTGATACTAAAAGTAGTTCAGCATGAAATGCAGCAAACATAGTGAAGCTAAAATGTCATTAATATTGTAAAAACAAACTTTAAGTCTGAGAAATAAGGAACTAGACTTGATGCCATTTTCCAGACACTACTGTACTCTGTGTTCATCCTTGTGGAGCTTGTTCTGTAGGCTTATATGTTCATTGAGATCCATGTAAGACCGGAGTCAGAGTCCTCACATGTGTGCACATACCTGGCCATTAAAAGTGATTCTGAAGAACACAGATTGTTTTGGGGACCAAACGTATTGATTTTAGTTGATTTAGTTCAGCACCTAAACTAAATCTGCTCTCTAACAGTCTCTTAAATAGAAAAACTGCAACATATTTTCACACCTGTATGAATGTGTTTTCAACATAATCCTTCTAGTAGCTGCTTTACAGGCTGAAATCCTTGTTTTACCACTTCATCTGCATTTACTGGTTGAGGTAGTTTAACTTGCTTATCTCTGCTGATTGGCTAATAAATACATTTTTTATAGATATTGACCAGTTCACCTCATCGTTCATAGTC
>JALXJV020000391.1:0-10852 GCA_024633595.2 Lepomis macrochirus
ATTTTCACTTAATCAGTCATAAATGTGACAAACTGAGTTGTTGTTTTTTTATCTAAAAAGGATCATTTTGTCTTGAGATTGTGACTTTTTAATATCAAAACCTTTTAATTATTCCTAACTTTGTATTTTTGTATTTTTCTGCTGTACATCAACGCAGTAAAGCCAAAAACGATCTAAAGTTCATTATTAATGAATAGCAGCAGCCAAACCAGAGCTCAGCAGCATCCAGAGAGTAAAACAAAGAAGGAAAGAGCAGAAGATGGAGGAGCAGCAGCTCTCTGTTCTCTTTATTCTTCATCTTTATTGGTCTGTCTGCTTAATGAGCAGCAGGTGGCGCTCAAACACAGTCTGACTCTTTTGACCCCTTTTGATTGGAGAAATAATATTATAGGCTATATATTAAATAGATTACTATTAATCAAGTATTTTGTGTTTTATATGGAGCAAGGCTATTCAATTACAAATTCAATTGGGCAAACCAACACACAGCAGATTGAAATTTTTCATTTATGCTTATTAAACAGCTGGATGAAAGGGCTGATAAATTTAATTTACAAAGTTTTTAACGCTTTCTCGTATTTTATAGAGTTTTATTAAACTTTCAGAGCTGTATTGTGTATTAAATAGAGTTAGAACAGTATAGAGAGTGTTTATAAGACCAGTGAACGGTTCATCGATATAAAGACACCATGAGGACAGTGGAGATGCAGTAAGGACAGAACACCACCAGGTGGCAGAGCAGTCTGAACACAAGCTGGAGGGAGACTGAGGCAGGGGGCGGGGCTGAGCACACAGCAGGAGAGAGAGAGGAGGAGAAAAGAAGTTAACTATTTTGGATGTTTTTGTGTGTAGTAATGAAGCTAAATAAGAAACCCTAATTATATCATGTTTATTAAGTTGACGTCCATTTACACACTGTGACTCTGCAGTTAAAACATAGAGTAATGCAGGTTTTTGAGACAAAATAAAAGTATTACTGATCTAGCAGAGGAGGGCATTTGTGCACTCATGAACCGGCTCTGATTCAGCTGTCCCATCAAACAGACGTGTGATCAGATGAGGGTTCAGAAAAAAAGACTAATTTCTCCAGTAACATGTTTCCTTGTTTCCTCTCTCCTCACGTCTTCAGGGGGACGGACTGAGAGACAAGGAAAAGGAAACGTAGATGGAATGAAGAGAATTGGCATAGGAGTGTTCTGATAACTTGTTGTGTTTGTAAAGTGAAACTATAACAGTTGTCAGTCTGAGAGGTAACTTACGCTAACGTAACTAAACATGTTTGGTGTCACAGAGCAGCGTGCTGTCAGTCTGCTTATATTCTCTCCAGGACGCTGTCAGACTGTAATTATGAACTGAACAGAAAAAGACCTGGATTTTGGCCTCCATCACCTCCATCAGGGAGATGATTTTTTTATGTCCACTATGAACAGGAGAGTTTCAGCAATTTTATTGTATTACTATTATTCAAAGCAGCCATGTCAACCTGTTGCCTGCTTCTGTTGAATATCTGAGGCGAAGCAGGTTTGAGCTTGGTCAGTACCTGGATGGGGGACCTCCCAGGAAGACTAAGTTTCTGCTGTAAGAGGTGTTGTTGGGCCAGTAGGTAGATGAGGACACGTTAAACTGAGGTCCTGACTCATTGTGGTCATTAAAGATCGCATGGCGCTTCTCACAAAGAGTAGGGGGTCCCCCCGTGTCCTGGCTTTCTCCATCTGGCCATCGAATCATCCCCCAGAGTATTTGGCTCATGTGGAGTTTAAATAGCTTCTTAACTCAGAGAGAAGAAACTTTACAGACTAAATCTCAATAGTTCCCAGACTAAAAAATCAAAACTATTTAAAAACAAACACTTTGATCTGAAGTTGATGTTCAGAGTCTGCGGCTGCACTTTACTCTTAGTTTCTTCTTAGTTATCTGCGCTGAAGAGAGGTGTGTAACTTTTAGCCACAGCCAAACCTGAGCACATTCCTTTTTCCATCTGACAGCTTTGTGAAACCCAGAACCACAGGAGACAAACAAGAACGAGACCAAAGTTTATTGATCCTGCGGAGAAACAAGCTGCTGCTGCAGGAACAAACCAAAAAATGTGAATATTGCGGCAACAAGAAGCAAAAAACTTGAATAAAATGTAAATAACAGTAAAGTTGGTTATTACATTCACCACAAAACATGAACAACATGAAGTTATCATTAGATTCTGTTATGAAATATATGAATGAAAGAACAACAAACCAGGTAACAAGTCAGTGCTGTAAACTGTAATGAAACAATTAGAGGTGCTTTTTTAACATCACTTATTTTGGATCACAAAAAAAACAGTAAAATGTCTGAGCTGTTCGTCTCTTTGCAGCTGAGTCTAATTTAGCTTTAACAGTGAGATCTAATACTTGGATGTGCTGAGGTCTGAGGGGCTCTGGGACCAGGTCCAGTCCAGCTGGACCTCAGTGGTTGGACTGGTGTGAAGGTGTGAAGGTCTACCTCAGTGAAGAGTAGACGACCTCTGGCTCTGCTGGAGACTCTGAACACACAAACACAAACAGTTCAAACAACATGAGAAACTGTTGGAGACAAAGAAACTCCATCAGCAGACAACAACTCTGCTTCACTGAGTTCTCAGGAACTAACAAGAGTTTCAAACTAGAGATTCACTGAATCAGGTCGCACCAGTAAAACTGGTCTGAAACGTCTGAGCTGGTAAAGACTTTAGTGATCTGAATCTGTTGCTAGGAAACATTTTCTGGTCTGTTCAGAGTGAGTGGGAAATATCAGATTAATTTAAGCTCTTCTCAGGTTACATCATTTTTAAAAAGCAGACATTGTCAACAAAGTTGAATCTTTAGTCCTCAGCCTAAAATAGTCACATATAGCACTGGTGTCAACGATTTTCCAAAGATTACATGATTTTCCTAGCCGATTACCAATTTTTTAAAGATCTGACCTGACGATTCTGATTTTCTTCTCAGAACTTTACCTGTCAGCATACACAATTTTTCTTTATTGGAAAATTCTCTTTATTTGCATCTGTATTAGCAATAAATTTTCTGACTGGGGTCCATTCAGCTGGATCTCCATAATAAAACACTCACTTTTAAATAAGCGTTACATTAACTGCAGCAGGATACAGGACCTTGCCTGTCTGCTCTGTTTCTGTGTTTGTCAGATGTTTCATAAAGGTAAGTTTACAGTGTCGTGAGAATGAGAAAAATGTGAAGAAAAGGAGACTGGAAGCAACTGGTTCTGGTTCTTGGGGGGCCTTCAAAGATACAGTTTGACTGCCTGACATATTTACAAGCTATATACTAACATTATTCGCCTCTGCTTTAACTTTGATGGCCCGTGTTTTGTTGCTTAGCTCAGACTGCAAAAGTTCAAGATGTTTTGTTTTTTTATGCTGTTTACTAGTTTAACGTGTCTCTGCAGCCTCTTGTGCGCTGACCTTTCCTCAGAGACCTATGTTTGTACATGATCATATTTCAGTTTAGACACTGTTTTCCAGTAAAGAGGAAGTGAAAGTCCGCTCTTGCTGACAACCTAACCCTTGAGAGAAATAAAAAATGTCTCCCACACAACAGATGTATGTATCTCGCACCTATGAAGTAAAATGAAAATAACATTTTCTCTATATATCCCCTGATAATGTATAAATAATTGTTCAGCAATTGTTCGGCCCTATTTTCTAATATGACATCAACAGTTGTGAAAAGAAAAACACCCTCATTTTGTGATTACAGGAGCAGGAGGAAGTCCTCTTTCTCTCCTTTTAAAGTCAGGAAGAGATGAAGAGACGAGAATAGAATGAGTGAACTGATTTAATGTATCCTACATTTGGAGTGATGCATTTAAAACAGATTTTTTTAAATTTGTGCATGCATTTAAGATTATGTAAGAGAAGGAATGTTCATTTATTTTGTTGGAGAAGTGTGGCCCACTATAATTGGCCTTTATGCATTTATATACATTTAAAGGATTAAACCTACATGAGTTATAGAGATCTGAATGATATGTTTTATTACTGAGTGAACTGAGGCAAAAGGGTGTTGCAGCTACTGGCCAGAAGGACCATCTACCAGAGATGCTCTCAAGCCTAGCTAGTCAAGCTAGAGTCCAAGTCAAGTCTCAAGTCTCTGAGCCAGGGACATTTCCAGGCTCTTGAAACATTGTGGGCTTAGCCCAGCCAAGATATCTATAATACCCCCCCTTATCATTAAAGTGCCATATGCACATTTACTGGTTTATATTACACTAAATTGTTTTATTTTGAATTTTCACTGGAGAAATCTCCTCAATAAATTGGTGCAAGTCAATCACCAGAATGCAGGAAATGAAGTGTTTAGAGCCCAAATTTTTAATCTTACCAGTGTTAATTATCAGAAAATGAGACAATCATTTACTGTTGCTCTATAGACGTAGGGCAGTTTTTAACTTACAGAGCTCAACCATGTATGTGCAATGCAGTTAATGACAGCTTAAACTAGATTACTGTAAATCAACACACCACCAGACTCTCAAACGAGTCCTATTCTCTAACTTGAGTCCTCATCTCTGCTGTAAGATAACTGTTCATTTTTAAATGAATTTTTATAAAGATAAAAAATTAATTTTTCACCCGCAATTTGTTTTTACAGCAGAAGGTGAGCCGTGTGTGGAGGAGGCTGTTAATTATCGATCAATATCACTGTGCTGATGAATGACCAACAGGTGTGTTCACTGTTGCTTTACCTGGGCCGTGTTTTTAAAATATCCACCACGTTCGTGTCTTTTACATGTGTGTTACGTTCAATCTGAGCAGCAGAAAATCGGACATCGGAATACTTATTCAAAATAGTGTTAAAATATCTTCTATCTCATGACCAATGTCTTTAATCACACCTATTCTGAGACCTTATGTCACCACGTCTTTTCAACACAAAGTGACGCCCTTGCTGTTACATGCAGTCAGCCTACTGATCATATTGTACAATGAAAACGCTCCCTTTGAGGACAAAACTGACATTATTTTCCGCTGCCTGCCAACCAGGACGCACGTCATACACTGTTACATGAGTTTATTACTTTTGCGTTGCCAAAATGCTGGATGGTCGTTGTGCTTTCAGATGCACCAATCGAGGAAGAGACAAGCCTGGGCTCAGGGTTTAGATGAGGGATAAATGTAAACATTACCACAGTCAAGCGGCGGAGCATACTATTTCAGGTGACTTTTTTCTGCATGATAAAGTCTGCCAAATTAGTAAATGTAGGCCTACATGGAAGAAGATCTTCTTACCAGTTTGATAAATAAGTAATACTTTGCTCAGGTCAAATAATATACAGTGTGATATTTGTGTGAATTACAGTAAACAGCTGTCTGTGCAGATTAGCTTCAAAAAGAGAGAGATCATTGCTCATTAGGAGTTCACATTTCTGCGTGTGTAAGAGAGAGAAATGCCGCAATTCTGCCCTTTATGGAAGGTGTTAGGCTATTATTTTACACACTGTTTGCAAGTAAGTAGGTGGGTTATGTTCAGGACTCTTTCTCCTTCCCACAGAGGTAAATTTAGCATTTGGCTCAAAGCAATGCTGCACTTTGTAGACATGAACAGCAGAAACAGACAGAAATATCTTGCACCTTCCTGGATCTCACTGGGTTTCTACTTAATTAAAACATTCAAGTGGCTTTGTACCTGCAAGTCTTAAGGGCTTAGTAGTAATTCCTTACGGACCAGTGCTACAGTCCTGAGATGTGCAGTGACACTTCAAGTTCAAGATGTTAATTTTCATTCCTCCACATATCGAGTATACAAATTAATGAAATGCCATTTCTCACAGTCCAAAGTGCTAAAAAAGTAAGTAATGCAACTAAAGTTGCCAAATTTTGATTCATACTGAATGTTCATCTTACCAATAAGTTTCATCTGGCTGGAAATAACATGAAATTTGTACTAAAATGCCATGTCGAAGATTATATCCCTTGAAATTGTTGCAAATTATTGAGAAAAACACAAGAAAGCCTATAAAGACATATCTAGGTGTTTTCAGGTGCCAGTGACCACAGTGGAAGGCATAATCAGAAAGAACAAGGAGTTCCACACTCTGAAAAAACTCACAGGGAGTGTAGGAGGCCAAAAGTGACCTCTGTCCTGTCAAGAATGGCAGTGTGAGAGGCCAAGTATCATCGCTAAGGCCATCCTGATGAATCTGAGCAGCTCTGGTACCGACATTTGAAGCAGACAATCCAGCACCACTGCACAAGGTGGAGCTCTATGGACGCCGACCAAGGACGACTCCACTTCTCCAAAACAGGCACACTGAATCTCACCAAGCTTTACAAAAGCTCACCTGGACGAAGAATAAAGGTTTTGGTCACCAATTCTGTGGTCGGATGAGACGACAATTGAGTTGTTTGGTAAAAGAAAAGAGAAGCATTCAACCCATGTAATGCTTTGGGTTTTTGGAGACCTTGTCAAAATAAATGGCATCATGAAAATAGAGGACTACTTTGAGATACTGGACGAAGCATCAAGCAGTCTGCAGAAAAACTTGACCTTGGGCAGCACTGGATCTTCCATCAAGACAGTGATCTGAAAAATATACAGCCAACATGGTCAAGAAATGGTTAACAGGCTACAGCATTGGCATGGGTACATATATATATATATATATATATATATGTACTGAATATGTCATCAATATCATATAAATTATCAAAGTAACAACATGTACAACATGTGACATTGTAACCAGTGTTTGTAAAACAGATCTGTAAGTTTAACACAATTAACAGGACACCTGTGTCCAGTGATGACCTGACCTGATCAAAAGTGATCTCACTCACATTTACAGTACCTTATTTTTCAAAATGTTTCGTGTGTTGCACTGAATGACTCCCTTTTGTAACTGATGCTTTTATGTTGTTCAGAACACTTAAACAATTATGCCATTTTTTCTCAGCATTATGAGTTTCTTTGGAACCGTTTTACAGTCACAATTTATAATGTTTCCCAGATAAAACATTACTCTGTCAACATATAATCAAAAAGATCACTTTCTGTGATTCTTGCAAATCATGCTCTGATATTTGCCCTCTCCACCACAGGGTGGCGCAAAACACAGTTCCTACTGCCAAACTACTTCCTGCAGTGCAGCACAGACAGAGCACACTCATTCTCTCAGTGTGAACGTTATGTTCTGACACGGACGTCGCCTCCTCTCTCATGGAGAAGTTTGTGCTCCTGTTGGTCTTTCTGTCTCCAGCAGCTTCTGGTAAATATGAAAAGATGAAACCTTTGATCAGTGTTATAAAATAATGTCATCTTGTTCTAGAAAATGTTCAGATGTTTGAAAGATAACATTTACTTCGATAGTCTCTTTTTTTGAGTTCATTTCAGTTGTTTTTAATAAAAATACTGGGTTTAGGAAGGTGTAAGAATAATGTAGGAACTGATCGCATCTCATGCGTCACATATACACGCTTTGGAAAAGTCGTGTCTATAGTACGCAAAACGGCGATTTTGCGTGTATATGATACGCTGCAGTTTACAATAGCGTTGCAACACAAAGAGGCTAACCCTACCTGCTAGCACATCGGCCGTGAGGCTAGGGTTGTAGCATTAGGAGTTCTCATTTCTCTCTCTCACTTCCATTCAGGCCAACTTAAACTTTGTTGCAATATTGCAGAAGTCATGGAGCAAGTAGTTTATTGGGAATTTCTCTCTCTCACGCAAACGCCATGACTTCTGCAATATTGCAACAAGTGTTTAAGTTGGCCTGAATGGAAGTGAGAGAGAGAAATGAGAACTCCTAATGAGCAATGATCTCTCTCTTTTTGAAGCTAATCTGCACAGACAGCTGTTTAATTCACACAAATATCACACTGTATATTATTTGACCAGAGCAAAGTATTACTTATTTATCAAACTGGTAAGAAGATCTTCTTCCTTGTAGGCCTACATTTACTAATTTGGCAAACTTCATTGTGTGGACTATTGTATAGTCAAGCACCGCGCAAAGTAATCAGCTTTTATGTAAAGTCTCTTTCATTGTCAACTTCCGTTGTGATTCACTTCCATTGTGGCTTTTTGTATTTGTGTTGCGGCTTTTGTATTCGTGTTGTGGCTTTTATATTTGGTCTGAAACCGACGGGCCACCGTAAATAACGATACATGATACAAATGTGGACTGGCACGCCAGTGTTGGTGACGACGTCAAAGATAGCGGAATATAAAGGTGATCGATGGTACGAAGCTGTGTCACAGGTTAATCTGGGCGCTCTGCTGCAGCTAACAGCGTTTCCACATAGCGATCAATGAACGTCAAACACCTCACTCAGCCTGCTTCCCGATGGAAGCAAAGAACACATTAACACCAACCGTGGTACAAATCAGACAGACAACATGAACATTTGGACGGTTTATTGAGGTTTTGCAGTGTTTTGAACAGCGACACAGAGTCACCTCCATCATCAGCTCACAGTCCTGCTTGAACTAATCTGCAGGTGGCAGAGGTCCCTGTAAATCATCGTGCAGCTACGATGTAGCCTGCAAACTCCTTTCAGAAGCAGATATCTACACAACGATACATTACGTAGATAAACAAAGTTATCGGAACGTATTTCCTGGTTTGCAGTCAATGGATCCTGAAGCCACGCCTACGACACATCTGGGACTATCACCAGTTAATCTAGCCACCAGTTAAACTGTCACACCGGAAGCGTTGCTCGCGCATCTGGTCACCCGGGGCGTCACATAGGCCCAATCCCAATGTCCCCCCCTAAGCCCTAAAGCCTGAACCCTCATGCCGGTTTCACACCAAACGCGATTTTCCGCGTCGCAGCGCTTTCCACGCGCGAGTACATTCGCTGCAAGTGTTCACACACAACGTGAGAAGGCGATTTGAACGCGATGAGGTTAATAAACACAACTCGCCATTACTACAACTGTATGAAACCAAAGTAAACATTTTGCGGTGATTAAATAGCAAAAAACGGATTAAACTGATGTTGAAATAACCACAACGTGATGCAGATTTGTTAAACAATTGAATTCATGCTTTGTCAGGTCTGTCAGCAAGACAGCAGGACAACAACTTATAAAATGTTTGTTTTCTGAACGGAGTTCGGGATCGATCAGGGCTGTGCTATGCTAACTTGGTCACAGTAAAGTACAATGACAGCTTTAATAAAGTTACAGACACATGTTTTCTGAACTCACCAGGTAGTTCAACCTCCTCGCTTTTCTCAAAGTAATGTCCAGCTTTGTCCCGCTTTTATATAAATATGAAATCAGTAGTCCCGACAGAGCTAACGACGCCACAACAATACTGTAACCGGATGTGCACGGAATCTAGCTGCTGAGAAGCTCCAGTCAAGATAAATCAACGTTGAAATCCCCAAAATTAAAGTAAAACGCTAATTTAATAAAAACATTTAACTCCGAGCTCCTCCTGCGAGTAAACGGCATAGTTGTCAGAACCGAAACCGACCGACTTGTAGGTATTTATTTCTCCAAGGTTTGAGCTGCTCCCTGCTCCTCTCCCCAAGTTTAGCAGCTGTCACCCGCCTGCAGATTTTCAATCCCCGCTCTGCCCGCCCTCTGCACACAACGCCTGAAGCCTCGGTGACGTATGGACAATCTCAACACTGATAGGCTATCGCGACTCAGCGTCGCTACGTCTTTTTCGCTTGAGTTGAAAATATTCAACTCACGCCAATTCCATTACGCTGCCTTCGCGTCGCCGCCCCGCCATCTATGCGCCGCTCACCGACTGGAAATCGCGCTCTACGCTGCCTTTGCATTGACTTTGTATGTAAACTCACCGCCCCAAACGCTCGATTCGTGTTTGGTGTGAAAGCACCATCACAGACTTTACTGACGTCGACTTGGAAAGTGACTGAGTGCAAGAGGCTGCAAGGGGCTCAAGATGCTGTAAACAGGAACGGGACAGGCGTTTTTCCCACTTCATCTCGTTACCTTGACAACGCTGAAACACGTTTCACACTTTTTATTTAATGCTTCTGCCAGCAGGCTCTCGCCCTACAGAGTGGAGGAGAGGTAAATGTAAATATATTTGTCAATAATATAGGCCTGCACTATTGTTGGTCAAAACAGCATCATTAAGCAAAAACTCAAATAAATAGTTGAATAAACAAAGTGTGTAGGCTAATAAGGTGTGTTCCTCTGACTTCCTGTGTTCTATGCACCATCTTAAGTTCAGAAAAATTCTATCAACATTAACATCAGCGTTGGTGTCAATCATAGACTGTATATAAAAATGGACGTAGTATCCGTGACGTCACCCGTTGGTTTCTGAAGAGCAGTTTTGAAGCCCGACTAATGGAGCCGTCGTCGCCATCTTGGCACCAGCGAACCGCAGCGCCACTCCGGATAACCATAGATGGGCAAAGAGGCAGGTCGTGGGTGGAGCTGAGGTGACGTGTTGCTGAAACCACTCCCGCCTATCCCGACATGACCGAGTTAGCTCATGCTAAGGAGCTAATGCTATATGCTATTCTGCGTTAGCAGAGGTAGCTTCTAAACCCCGGTGCTGCAACGGTGGAGGTTGGAACCTGTGGTCGCTTTTGGTACCAGTTTATCGTCACCAGCTCATCAAGGTAAGACAACGGAAAATATTAAAATAACTCACAATTCTGTTATTGACATTATAGTTTACCAGGGTTTAAATGCTTTTTAATATATAAATAAGGTAACGTTATTTTGCAACACCAATGTTAACATTTAACTATGAATCAGTTATTAATTACATTAATATTCACTTAACGTTACATCTCATACAAACAATCTGAAGCGAATCAATTAACGTTAACCCTTTTACATAACGGTAGTTGGGTCATTGACGGACGCCTACATTTTGTGTCCAA
>JALXJV020000392.1:0-10837 GCA_024633595.2 Lepomis macrochirus
ATGAAGAGTTTGACGCACAAGAACTTAGTCAAAAATCGAGCGAAAGGAGTTTTTATTCCTAAAAAACCTGAGTTATGTCCTACAGGCAAGCAAACTGGTCAGGGTTAAAAAAAGGTGAGGAGGATACGCAAGCAGAGGAATAAACAGAGATAGTGTAAGTGGGGTATGTTTAAGCTTGCATGTTGTATATTTTGTAAAGGGAAACACAAAATGCAGGAGGCAGGTGAAAATTTAAAAAGATTCAGAACAGAATATAGTCCAGCAAAGTTCTCATTCAGTGCTGCTTTCAGGTTTCTCCTGCAGATCAACATTTCTCATGTAATATAATCCCTGCTCAGTCTGCACACATGCAGGTATGATTTAGGTCTTCCCTCCTCTTTTGTCAAGTTCACAGGGAGGGAAAAGAAAACTTGGCCAAAAAGAAACTGCCAAGAAGGTGTTAAAGCTACTGACTGGTGAATGCACGTTTTTGTGTCACTCTATTATCAGTAGGTTGTTTTATCTATTTAAATAAATAAATAAGTGCAAATAAACCTTTTTCAAAGCATTTTATTTTGTTATTTAACATTTCTTGTTACACTGTAGCCTACAAAGTGATGCACAGGCATCATTATTTATTAACCACAATTTATATTACCACCCCCCCAATGAACATGAGATTTGATTGGAATACAATGAAAAACTATAGGCTGTGTTTGACCATTAAAACAGCTTTTGTGAGAGTAGCCTATAATGGAGAAGACACATGATAAAATTGGTTACAAATTTAATAACAACTGGATAAAGCCATCAAGTTCTTAAAAGAACTCTGGTACAGAGACAGCAATACAAAGCTCTCAGAGCAACACATTAAAAGCCGACGTACGATCTCAGGCGGACATTGGCGAGACTTGTGTGGAGGAGCAGTCGTAGAAAAACAGCCGACATGCTCGATTTAAAGCCAGCAGTACTCACCACTACAGTGAATTCAGAATTCGTCACTTTCGGAAAGTAATACACCTCAACCAGTGTCCTTTTTGGGGGGTAATATAAAGACCCTAGAACAAAATTTAGACCCTGGTCCCTTAGGCTGATGATACACTGGGCAACTTTTTGAGCAATGTTGCTGGGCAATCTTGCTAGAGGCAACTCCGTCTGTGTTTTAAATGCATAGCGGCGATGCGGGGCTGGTGGCGGCATGGTGGGTCAAGGGGATTACGTAAGTAATCTTTACTCATTACCAGTGACTGACAACGCTGTCCCTGCACGCATTGCTCTGAAAGTAGCTCTGTGTATCATCAGCTTTAGTGAGTCCCTCCAAAGGTTCCTGGTTCTGGAGTTCCTTTGGTTGAAACACAAAAGTTGTCTAGCTCATCATCATTCAAATGTGCTTGTTAAGCATTAAATGCATTCAACAGCAGCCTCTCCTCTATTTCACTGGATCATAGATCCTTGTAGTTAGCTTTCAATAGAATTAAGAGTGCTGGTAAAGGGATAAACTCAGGGTTGGGTATCATTTAAATTTTTACGATACCGGTACCAAAACCACTACCCTTAAAGTGATAGCGATAACAATAGAGTACGTCATTTGATACCTTGCTATTTTTTTGTTGTTGTTATGGACAAGCAAGGAGAGCTATTTCATTTTTCAAAAAGCTGTTATAGAAAAATATTAGGAAATTGTATCAGATCGCTCCTCATCCTAATTAGGTCATCCTCAGAGGAAGGATACAAAGGCACAAGGTTGGGAGTTTTTTGTCGCCTATTTGAATGAGAGAGGAGGAGTGAAAAAGCTTAGCTGCCACATGAGTTGTAGAAATAGCAACTGATGAACTTGCAACAGTGACGAACATGCCTGATACCACAGCTGAAGGTGAGCAGCTGATAAAATCTTGCATAGACTTACAAACCGGTGGAGGCACATTAAGAGAAAAAAGAGCAGTGCACTTCTCTTTCTTCTCTTTCACTTCTCTTTGTGTTGCTTGCGAGTTGCATATAAATAGTAATTTTTGTCGCAGTCTCTTTACAAAAAAGTATCTAATGAAGTACTGGTTTGACAGGAGAAGTTTCGATACTTCGCGATACTGGGCTGTTTCGGTCAATACCTTAAAGGTATTGCTACTCGATGCCCATCTCAAGATAAACTAGACATATATATGCTACACTGAAAGTAGTAATGCCAGACTATGTGTAAGGTAAAATACACATGCTTACTGTCTCTCAATATCTTATGCATTACAGATGGCTGAAAAACATGCACATTCTAGCTGTATATATTTAATGACGTTTAGTCGTTTACATGTTGAGACTGTAATCTAAGGCTTTTTTAACATAATTCATTTAGGAAAAAATATCATAGGACACATACATAACAGCTTTCAATATCGGTTGTTACAGGGAAGGGATCTACTATTCACAATCAATATAAAATATCAATATCAATATAAAATATTTAAATATATAATATAATCATATAAACGTCTCTTTTTCACTTTAATATCGAAATTCATATCTATTGGGCTCCAGTGGAACTACGACAACGTATTCAGCTGAAGGTCACCAGTTAACAGGGCCTCTCATTAAACCCAAACACCGGTAGAAAGGAAGCCAGTTAATCAGAGAAAAAAATACTATTTTCTAATTTTTCAGTTCTAAAGCACAAACAAACACGCCCACCCTGCCACACAACCCTGCGGCTAATCGCCGCAACACCTGAGCTCACCTGTCTTCAGCCAGACCAAGTTCTCTGGTCAGAAACTCAAAGAGCTTGGCACTGTGCTCCTTGTTCTTGTCAGCAGTGTCAGTAACACCGATAGCAGACACTGACAGAATCACGCACGGAGAGCAAGAGCCAGCTATCAGCATCGGCAACCCCGGCGTCACCACCACGTTCATCCTCTGAAAAACAACCACCATGGACATGAACATTAGTGACATTAAAGCAGGTAAATATGGATCAAGAGAGAAGACTGTGCAAAAGTACATGTTACATAATTTAAAAGCCATATGTATGAAACAAAAACAAAGTTAGCACATCTCCCCTTCCTGCCCAAGTGCCCCTGAGCAACACACTGAACTAACCACGTGAGGGGCTGAATGTTAATAAATCAGATGATATTGACATTGACGGTGTTGTGTTGGACAGATTTGTGCAGCGGTGTTCATGATTTGACGCATTCAATTCCGTTGTCAACGGACCCGTGTGTGAATTGAACCCGTTTTATTGAGCCTGCATCGGTGGTGACTTGTGTGGATCGCCAGATATCCCAGAATGCATTTCGCCACCAAAAAGCAGAAATGTTGGACTAGAAAACTCACAACTGTAACATATAATACTGCTGTTCTTGTGTCACATATAGTATTTTTAAGAGTTTTTATGCAGTAATATAGATGTTTAAACTCCAAATATGTGGTTGATTTCTCAAGACAAAGCTGATTTAAAAAATTGCTAAGCCGTTTTTGGAGATGTGAGGTCCCGCCACGCTAATAGGTCCAGCCGTCATCAAGTCTGCTGCTGTTCCAATTGCTGAATGACTGACTGCTCCCTTCCTAGGAGTTTGTACTCCCGAGCTGAACTTGCCAAGTCCGAGCTTTACAGTACAGAAGTCTGAACTTGGTGAACTTGGTATTGAGAAACAGCCGTGGTTTCCGGACTGAAGCCAGATCAGAAACTAACCTGCAATTCATCAAGTGGCCAATTGAGGCTTGCTTCAAAAGGGAGTCAACTTCCATATACCCCCATGTTAAAATGCCCAACTTTACAGCAGAATAAAGTGTTTTTACAGCCTGGTACAAAAGATGGTTTTAGTTTAGAAAGTTAATTTTGCCCTTCATGATAGCTGTGAGGGGGTTAATTTATTCATAACTCACCCATTTAAATTACAATAAGCCTTAAAGTTCTGCATTATTAGGGGTGTGGCCATTTTGATTGACAAGTGACTGCTGCCACTGTCACTGTAGCCGTCTGTCTGCTGTCTGTTAGCATCTAATTCAGTCAGTCACGGAGCTCTACCGTGTGTCTTTATGAAGATACCGGACAAATAATGGCGCGCTGTGCGATTTATTATAGAGAGAGAACCTCCATGAAACCTGTGCTCCAGTTGGTGAATGAAATTCTTGTATTTTATTTATGTGTTACAATGCTAATGCTTGTATGGGTACACAATGTTAGCTTGTTACCTACCTAGCTAATTTCTTTTAATGCACATTTTGAAGTATCTCATTAGGAAAGGTTGATGGAAACTGCAAAATTTGAAAAAAAATCCTTAATTTCACAAAAAAGGTTTTACTCGCTTGAGGTAAGTAGTAAAAACGAGTCGGCTTTGTGCGCTCCCGCGAACCCCCCTCCCCCCTTCCGGTCCCCCCTCCCTCCTTCCGGTCCCCCCTCCCTGCGCACTCTCGTGAACGAGCTTTAATAGGGAGGGGGTTTTATGACGCGGGTGGCGGATGGGGGGTTGCGTAAAACAGACTGTTAGGAAAACCCTATAAAATTCATGACAATACAGTTACCCATATTAATTAAAATATAGTATATTATAACCTTTATGTGTTTCACAAACATTTAGAAACCCTATGAAATTCATGATATTTCATTTAACTAATTACACATACAAGTTACATACCTGTCAAGTTTTGGATTTGAAAATAAGGAAAATTTTCCAGGCCCACCGCGAGCAGTCCCACCACCCCAACCAAGCTCCAGTATCCCTTACATTTTAAGACAGGTGTTATAGCTCAAATGAAAACACAAAAGGGTATATATGAAGAGCATTTATTTAAATGCTTAATTGCATATTTTCATTTAACATTGCTTGTCTTTACATTTACATTTTATTTTCATTCCACACATTCTTTTCATTTCATATTGCTTTTCTTTTAAAGTTTTTCTTTTAATTTCACATAACTTTCTTTACTCTTTTAGTGAGTTATTACAAATGTATTGCAGACTTTGCTTCTTTAAAACTGTTTTAGAAGGAGTGTATTTGTGGGCAGGGCCAGAGTGGTTCATTTTACATGAGAGTAGAGTGCAAACAGTTCTGTTGTCTAACGTCTACCTGCAGGTGGCTGTTATCGCGAGGCTAGTGACAGAGCTCAGACTGGGTATAGGTGCGTTCGAGATGATGGCGGCTGACTTTCACCGACTTCATAGTCTGACGTGAGCTGCAGGTGACTGCAGGGGCCGGGTGTAAAAACGGCGCCGTAACGTCGGACACATTCTACCTGCGTGAGTTTACTGTGAGCTGAGATCAATGACTGATCTCGCAGCAATTGCAAAGAAAAATGCCGCGAGACTAGGCAAAAGTGTGGTTCCAACTTTGTACAGCCTGAGAAAAGCAACTGCGGCCGCCGGTGCCTGCAGTTGCCTTGCTCCCGCGAGTTTTTAATGTCATGTGTCCTGGTGACGTTTTGCAGCGCCGGCTAAAGTCGGACCGGATACGATTTCTAACCATCTTACCTTATTTTAAGTCCAACATGCATCACGTTAAGTCAGCCCTGCACAGCGCCGCATAAAGTCAAATGCGCCTAATGTGTTTTTACTCAGCTTGGGCCGGGGTATTATTATTTTTTAATAACGCAGGTTAAAATACGGGAGATTTACGGGAAAATACTAATACGGGAGGACGGCGGGAAAGAAGGGTAAAATACGGGAATTTCCCGGCCAAAACGGGATACTTGACAGGTATTGGTTCATGGTAAGAACACATAAATTATAAAGTATCATTTGTGATTCATGTATTTGGGAGGTTTTTTAAAATAAATTCAAACAAGACCTTACATCGCTATGCATTATGGGATTTTCTGGGGGACGGCCTTCAAAGCTTCGATCGCATTTGATTACTTTACGCTTTAATTCTTTAATGAAATGTATGGGGTTGAATGCTGTAATGTTATATGTATGGAGACTGATTGTTGTTATGTGATATGTATGATGTTTCAGCAATATTGTTTTACAGTCATGCCAATAAAGCGAATTGAATTTCTCCTGTGCGGTGACGTCACTGCTGAGGAGAAAAGCCCCTGTTCTCACAGATCGGCTGCGATCCTTTTCCTACGGTGCATGTGTAGTAGGCTACAAAGTGCGTTTTTTTAACCACCTACCAACTTCAACTTCACCAAAAAGAACATCAGTGTCACGCTGAGTTAAATCTCGTTTTGTAGCTCCCCTTTTCAGAGTTTGTCTGTTTTTCTTACCGCAGTCAGTAGGCTACGTAGACCTATTAATATTATTTCCACTGATCATTTATAGACAGTTGCAAGCGTTTAAAGGGAACAGACATGGCACATCCTGACATAGGCCAAAAAGACTCGGCCCAGAGTTAAGCACAGCTGTCAAGAATGCAAACTCGGTTTTATTATTAAACCAGTCAAACTTCTGTTTTTACGAGTCATGGGGTTAATAATTAAGATGTTGCAGGCAAAAACACACGATCGGTCTATGAAAGTAACACAGAAGACGACAATACAATAAGCAGAAATAAATATCACATTATAGGTGGTGACAACTAACGTCACATCCCTAATGGCACTTCACATGGCTGAAGGCTGAAACTCTTTGAAGTGAATAGTCCTACAACTATGTATATCGATATATTATCTCTGAGTGGTAGGCTGTAGCTTAAAGCCTAAAGCCTTTCTAAATAATCAGACGCTTGTTTGATTGATTCCCCTGAAGTTCGCTATAAAAAAGTAAAACAAACAAAAAGCCATATGTATTTTAAGATAATTTGGGTCGCACAAAAAAGAACCATAACTGAGGATAATAAACACAAACGGAGATTCTGTTTCTGCAAAAGAACACCTCAAATGTGTTGGACCGATTAATCAGAAATCATACTAATTACTTGTGAGTGGACTGTTTGTGTAACTTAAAAATACATGTTTAAACACAGATGGAATGCATTTGGTATACTCTCTCTTCAAACGGTGAGGATATTAGTAGCTGGTGTCATAAAGTCATGCGCGTCAGTGTCCCCCTTCGGTCAGTGACGTCACTACTGAGGAGAAAAGCCCCCGTTCTGACAGATCGGCTGCGATCCTTTTCCTGCGGTGCATCTGTAGTACACAGTGCATTTTTTAACCACCTAACAACTTCAGCTTCACCGAAAAGAACGTCAGTGTCACGCTGAGTTAAATCTCGTTTTTGTAGATTCCCTTTTCAGAGTTTGTCTCCTTTTTCTTACCGCAGTCAGTAGGCTACGTAGACCTATTAATATTAATTCCACTGAACATTTATAGACAGTTGCAAGCGTTTGAAGGGAACAGACATGGCACATCCTCACATAGGCCACATTTCAAGATGTTTGTGATTTATAAAGGGAACACACATACAAGTCTGAATATTTTGGCGACACTCGTACACTTAAGCGAGATTTCCGGGCACTTTTTAATAATTGTGAGCGATCTTTATCAATCCTTCCTGGCATACAGCTGGAGTTTAAAACAAGAACAAAGAACAATCACGCCCGCTAGATTAAAGTAGGCGACCTTATAGGCTATTACACTGCTAAAGATAAAGCATCTACGCTCTAGTTTCGCAGTTTTATCCTGCAATTCCTGTTAGTCTGACATTATAGTTTATGCAGAGATAGACGGCAGTAAATATACACCCGCCTTCGCACATTCGTGTCAAACCGACAGTTGTCTAGCTGTGATCCTATTCAGCCTTTCCTCAGGGGTGGTCCCTGAAGTTTTTAAACATGCAGTAGTGCAACCTTTAATTAAAAACCTGGTTTGGATCCTGCAGATCTCACAAATTTCCGACCTATATCTAAACTACCCTTTCTGTCAAAAATCCTTGAAAAGATAGTTTGCAGTCCATTGATGGCCTTCTTGGATGAGCAGAATATTCTTGAACTCTTCCAATCTGGTTTTAAAACCCTACATAGCACAGAATCGGCTCTTCTAAACGTTTTTAATGATATCCTTTTAGGTAGACCTACTGACTCAGGGGATTGTGTTATTCTTGTGGTTCTTGATTTGACTGCGGCCTTTGACATAGTGGACCATAAAATCCTGATCTCTCGTTTGGAGCAGTGGGTGGGCATCAAGGGGACTGCACTGAAATGGTTCAGGTCCTTTAGTGCCAAAAGCTGGTCTGCTGCTCTGACAGAGATCACAGCTCTAACAGTGGACAGATGATGCAGCTGTGCAACAGGCCATATTTAACTGACGTGGCTTTAAAATGACGGCTCCGAGGAAAGGACATCTCATTTCGTGAAATACCCGTTTCCTCGACTCCTCGAGCTCGCTCCTCGCTCTCGGGTGGGAGGGACTAAGACGCGCCTCGAGGATTCGAGGAGGTGGAAATTTGGGAAATGAGAAAGGACCCTATTCTCTGCGGAGCGGAGAGCCGCTTCTGGGACGCGCTGCGGCCGCAGCTGGTGGACTCACGAGCACTGACTAACGGTCTTGATTAGCTACGCCAACCGCGGCGCAGGCGCAACGCGCCGTATCCAGAGTCAGTGGATTTTTGGCTTTAGATAGTACTCACGTCCTCGGGTTTTCCCAGAGCAGCGGCGGCGCTGGAGCACAGCTTCTTCAGAAAGTCCTCAGAGAAGGAGCTGATGGGTAAATTACTCTGTAAGTCGATGAAAGGCATCTTAAGCACTACTATAAACAAGTGTACCGACTACTCTGTGTGGAGACTAGGACTTCTTCTTCTTCTTTGTTTTATGGCAGATTGCAACCATGACTTTTGAACGTGCATACCGCCACCTACTGTACCGGAGTATGTATTTTAAGCTATTTTGTCTGCTCCCTCATTCCCTTTTATACCTACATGGGCAGGGAGCCAGCAGAATCACATCTATCTGAAGCCTCTGTAATCTAACTAAACTTGATGGATTTCTAGCATTAGATCTTCTCTATTAGATTTCATATTTTGAATACTATAAAGGGCTGCTACTTAATCAACACAACACACCGCTCTGGGTCGTGTACACTGATGCCTGATCAGGTAATCTTTTCCCAATGCTTACATTCATTGTTGGTATATATATTCCTATTCCCACCTTCTCCTCTTCATCTTTAGATCTGTCTGTATATGTATCTAAGTAATTGTCATATTTGCTCCTTATGCCAGATGTCCTTTCTCACTCTCTCCCCATTCGCTCTTTAGTTCAAATATATTTAAGTCTATCTCAGTTTTTGGAAATAACCAAATAGGGATATTACTAATAGGTGTAGGACCAAGGTACGTTTTAACCGTTTGTTTTTTTGGTATAATTAACAAAGGCAAAAACCAGAAACAGGTCATTTTTCCATTTTTTCAATTTTGGGCCCAAAACGAAAAAACAACATTCAGCTTGATTTTTCTTTTTTTTGTTTAACCAAAAACCAAAAAAACAAATTCAGCACAATGTCTTGCTTTCCTTTCTTACTGACAAAACAAACTTATTACTCAAAATTTCCTTTCATTGGTGGGTGGGACTTCATCAACCCCCTGCTTCTGATTGGACAGTGTTCTCCATCAGTTGTGTCAGTGCTTCAAGCTGCTCTTCAAAATTAAGGTTCTACCAAAGAATCATTACTGCTGTGGCTCTCCCTCTTTGCCTTAAGACAATGCAATGTCTACACAATGAATGAATGAAAATAAATCCCCCTTCATGATCAAGTGATTAACAGTTTATGAGAGGTGGCATTCAGCTGTATCATTTTGGACCATGTTTGTGGTGCTGTTAAACTGTAATTTATAAAATAAAGGTGTTTCTGTTATTTAGTCTAGCCTCACAGATTAAAGCTTATTTTAGTAAATACTGGGGACAGTAAAGTGTTCATGATATTATAGAGATCTATGGCATCAAACCAACAGCACGCACACGAAAAGGATTTACAATATTGACCAGCAGGTGTCGCACTGCATCAGCTGTGATCACCTGGAGCCACTTGAGAAAACAGCTCCACTGAGTTAATTCTGCAGTGTTTAAAGATTAATCACACCTGATCTGGTCTAGTTAGGCTTAGTTTTATACTCAAGAGTGCCAACATTTGAAAAAATAACTGAGTAAGAAAGTGGATTTGAACCTTTGCAGCCATGGATTATTATTTAGCGCACGCACACACACTTTCTTGTATTATTAACATTTATTTATGTTTTATTATTGTATTATTGCTATTGTTATTTTATTTTCCTTCTCGCTCTTTCTCTAGCTCCCCAACAGTCTTTTTGCCTCTCTCAATTATACATCGAATAGCCAACCCCCCTTCCCTGATGATATGGGATGCATGTACATACAGTCCCCTCCAAAAGTATTGGAATGGAAAGGCAAGCTCCTTTGTTTTTGTTGTTCACTGAAGACATTAGGGTTTAAGAATGAGACAAGAGTTCAGAATTTCAGCTCTCATTTCTTGGTATTCACATCTAGATGTGTTAAACAACATACAGGACAAACCACCCTTTGTTTGAACCCACCCATTTTTCAAGTGAGCAAAACTATTGGAACATGTGACTGACAGATGTTTCTTGTTGGCCAGGTGTCGCCTTTTAAGTTGATTGTCCAAACATTAAATAGCTCTGCGTGACTAGTCTACGTTTTCATCCTTGGTTCAAACCTATAAAGACTGCATTTCCTGTTAAAGAGAACATGAAGAGCAGAGAGCTGTCTATGGGAGAAAAGCAAGCCATTGTCAAGCTGAGACAAGAAGGAAAATCGACCAGAGCCATTGGACAAAAACTGGGGATAGCAAGCATGACAATTTACTACTACTGGTGTACTGAGCAACAGACGTCCAACAGGTGAGAGCTGTGAAGAAAACCCCCCCAAAACCTCAGTAAGAGACATCACCAACGACCTCCACAGTGCAGGGGTGAAGGTATCACAATCCACTGTTGGAAGAAGACTCAGAGAGCAGAAACATA
>JALXJV020000393.1:0-10827 GCA_024633595.2 Lepomis macrochirus
TCTTTAGAACAGTAATAGATAAAGAAGTAAGACCATATGAAAATATTTATGCTTGATAACCAGTGTGAAGTTAGATCCTATGTTTTTAAACCTTTCTCACCCAGAAACTTTTCCTGTAGCTCGCTGTAGTTGTTGTACAGTTTGTCGTATCTGGTCTGCAGCTGGTCTTTTTCCAAAGTGACTGTTGAGAAGCACAACAACATAAACATCTCAACAACACCAACTCATTCACTATAAACTAAAGACAATTTAGTTACTTTCTCTGCATAATTAAAATCACTCTAGTTAAAACCGTAATTTAGTTATTTAGTGTCCTTTAACCTGCCGTGTATGTGGAGATGTTGTAAAACTGGATAACTGATTTGCTCATGTATGAAGTGTGATGTAGAACCAAAATGCAGAACAACACAGTCAAGTTACTGTGATTAAATGGTGTGAAATGGTTTATCTTGAATGAGGTATATTCAGTTACCCTAAAGAATACCTCCAGACTCACACATGCCATATGATCAATACAATGATTAATGTTTTGTTCCTGGCTCTGAAGTGTTTCCCCTCCTTCCTTGACTGCAGTGTAAAAAATGGGACATAAAACCTTCAGTCTTTGTTGCATGAACAAATGTATTAAGTACAGCCAAAGCTAGAATGAGGCCTCATTAGTCTGAGTTACACAAAATGAAGGTTTTCCTTCCAAAGTTCATGTGTTTTTAGTAAAATGTTCTTACTTGATTTTTATAACTCAGACTTCTGAATTCTCATAACAGCTTCAGCTGAATGTTAGATTACACAGAGCTGGCAGGAGAAATGATTACAGCGACAAGTCTCTCAGCATGCATATGGCAGGTCAGTATTATATGAAGATGAACAAACAGAACAGAACCTATCCTTTAAAGCCTGAAACTGGTTCTCCTCAGCATTTGAACAAGACAGTCTTCCACCAGCTTGTTTTATTAGGCTTCATTCAGACTGCAGACCTTAATGCACAATTTTTTCCCAGATTCGATTTGTTTTGACAGTTCACATTATTATATAAAAATGGCCTAATCAGACTGCAGTGTACAGTTGTCCGCGCCTTGGAAGTGACCCACATGCGCAGAAGAACAAAACAATGTCACCAGCAGCGCTCGGTCATACAGAAGTAGACAACGAGCCACAGAGGTTAGCTCCTACTTGCTAACCCTCCCAATTTTCACAGGAGACTCACGTTTTTTATTGTCCTCTCACAGCTCACATTTTTCCTGAATTATGACAAGTGTTCACAACTTTCTGTCCTTTTCCTCACAGTTTCTGATAATAAATTACAGTTTCATGTGTAAGAAGGGGAATTTGTGAGCAGATGATAGCGAGGTAGAGGAGGAAGAGAGCCACGGTTAATAATGGCTGTCGCATCAAAGCCGCACCAGTTTTGACCTGACCATCCAGACTGAGTACGCATTTTAAAAGATCTCATCTGTATCAGATTTGGTGGCCCAAATCAGATTCCATGTGACTTGGCCTGTTAACACTGTCATAAAAAGATCAGATCAGATTCACATATAAGCAAAAAATCAGATACGGGTCACTTTGGCCTGCAGTCTGAACTTTCCTTTAGAAATGGTTGTGGAGCACTGGGAAGTCCATTTTAGTGAAACTGAGCAAACTTTGGTTTGGAAAACATTTAATAAATGTGCTTCATAGACCAGTTGTAGCAGTTTTTCTAAAAAATGTATTGTGAACAGGTTCAGTATTTGGTTCTCAGTAGTTATGGGGTGTTGTATTTTATCTTACAACGTATGTATAGCAGGATGATTCCAGTTATCATCAGAAAGCACAGCACTCCAAGACAAAATGCAGCAGCTCTGAAAGGCCTTCTTTGGACGGCTGGAGGATGATTCTCAGTGTGCGGTCCTAAAGTGGCAAAGCACACAGAGAGCAGGTTCATTACAGAAAAACAACATGGGTCATGTTATCATTCCCTCACTGTTACCATGACATTTTACTCAACAGCTTTATTGTTTTGATCTGTGGTTGGTCGACATCTGTATACAACTGTGAAATGTAGTATTAACATTAGTAATCACTGATTATTTTAACAAATCATATAAAGACTGTGTTCTCTTGAGCAATCTCTTTCCACCCTGAGAATGAGTGTCCTTGCTGTAATTATGGTATGTTTTTGAGCTAAATGCAAAATGTTGAAAACTCATACATATTGTTCATAAAGTGAAGAAACATAGATAAAAGTTTTCTCCTCGCGCAAAATGTGTCACTTAAACCAAACAATGACGTGTTACAAGGTCTTTTAATTAGTTCATATGGTATTATGTCCACCTGTAATATATTATACAGGGATAGATATTTTAACACTTAAAGCAAACAAAGTCTTGCTATATAACATTAAACATTACTATAAGCTGTTATTCCATTTTATATCACTAATTCTAAATGGTGACTAAAGTGTATAACGAGGCAGAGTCGGTGGTTATAATGTGTTATGGAACAGGGTCGGAGATTCTTGCCGCACATTAATATAAACTGGTATGACTATTAGTTATAAAACATTAAATCAAAAGTTCATAATACATTATGAACTTTGCTATAGCGCCTAATGCATGTTTATAAGTGATTATTACAACTGTTATAATGTCTTATGTTATAAATATATGCATAAGTCATTATAGTGATGACCTTCATAGAAAGTGTTACCGGACAATTAAAATGCACAACTGACTCACAACTAAAAGTTGACCTGACTTTGCATCGTCGCCTCTCTCGTCTCTCTCTCGTCTCTCTCTCGTCTCTGTATTAATAACATCTTCCTGTTGTGCGGTTGCACTTTGCATTCTTTTGTAAAGCTGTCTGTCAACCAGAGTTGATGCTTCTCTAGATCTCAAACAATTTTTGGTAATTAAATGTTACCATAACCAGTGTTGGGAGTAACCTGTTACAAAAGTAACGCAGTTACGGAAATGTATTGCTTTTTGCTGTAATGCATTACTAAAAAAAAAAAGAAAAAATCAGTAATATTATGTAACAACACAGTTCAACCCGAAATTAAGAGGTGATTTGTTTTTTTTAGTAATTCACCAACACCACAAAACTTGTCAGCACCAGAAAAAAACAATCCATAAGAAAAACACTAACGTTATTTCCTGTTACTGGAATCCAAAGGTCGAGATTGTAGGCAGGGTGCAAACTACGTGGGGGCTCGGCTTCTCTTAATAAGACGGTAGCTCCCCTGATGGATCATACGTAAATAGATTTCTATAGGCTGTGTGTTTGTGCTTTAGTGGTGAGAGAGGCTGCAGTCAGTTCATCCTGGTCGATCCTTTCAGAGTTTCAGGAGATTCAAGTAATCGGTCATGTTATGCTGATACCTTGTGCTTAAATGTGCACAGCGTCTTATTGGCGAGATGATTAATCCTATTTCACCCATCCAGCCCCGCTACTTAACCGAAGGTTGATTTTTATGCCAAAGACCCACCTGATCCAATTTGGTGGCAGAACATTGCTGCAACAGAAAAGCTGAAATAAGTAATTTATTCAGAACATATTCCAACCTGCTACAGGAATACATGCATTACATGTATGGTAGCAACATTTGTGTTTCCTGTAGTTATTTTGATTATTTTCTGCACTGTAGATAAATAGAAACAAACATAGCTGCTAATGGGCTGCAGTTCTGTGGGAAATCCAAGTGTAACAAACTGACCTAAGAGTAAACTAAGCGGTCACACATTAGTTGAACATGATTCAAACAGATGATCACACAAACAAGATAAACATTTTTTTATAATATTGATTGTCATAATTTCTCACTTACCTCCATCGTGTGACTGAAGTTCAGTTTGATAATCTCTAATATCGTCTGTACTCTCGTAGATAGCCACCTCTCTTTCCTCCCACTCTACGTTGTTTTCCTGCACCTTTCTGTTGTAGCTCATTTTCTTTGAGAAATTTTGTTTGGCACAAATATCTGAGGACATCTTGGGAAGACTGAAACAATTGAACAGTAGCTGCACTTCACTTCCTGTAACTGCGCTGTGTTGATTGGTTACTGTGCTGCTGTAAACCTTCAATGTGTAAAAGTATTCTCTGCAGTACTAACTGTCGTAGATATAAATTCAGATTGCATGACCCAGCCTCTGTCTGGTTTCGATAGAGAACAATAAGGAAGTAGCTGCATGCAAAGAAACACACATACACACTTTTTATTCATTTGACTCTTCTGGATCCGGTTTCATGTTTTTTTGTAACTTCAGTTAAGAGACTGTGTTGTCAAATCTTTGGATTCACTGTATGAAACAATTTAGACAAACAATACATGGTGTAAAACTGAAAATAATTCAAAAATGGGTATAATTCAGAGATACAAGGTTTTCTGCCAACAACACCAATATGCTTGTGTTAATAGAGCTAACCACATTTTTTCACACACACACACAAAGAGCAGATTGACAGTTTGGCCAAAGAAGGAAATGTCACAGTCATCTTCTACATAGAAACAGAAATCATTTTCCAATGTGGGGGTTTGCAACATATGGTCAGGTTTGGTTATTAGCTGAATATCAAAGATATTCTACAAGTATTAAGAAAAATATTAATATACAAAATTGTTAATTATAATTAATAAATACGGGTCACCACCCTGGAATCAACTATTACTACAACATTATACACAAATAATCACAGGCAACAACTTCTTAAAATTATAATAGGTTTTATTCAACTCAAGCATAGATCAGTGATCAACAACTTTAGCAAGTAAATCACTGTTACCTATTCTAAGCAAAGTGAAATAAAGTCAATAACACAAAAACATACAAGAGCATACAACAAACCAGCATGCATGTGTGTAGGTATGTGTGAGTGTGAGAACAAGGAGGGGGAAAGACTGGGGGGGTGGGGGGGTCCGACCATGTGAGTAGATCTGGTTCAGAATGGGCTACAGGCCAGCTGATGGAATTAGAATCAAGATGGCAGTTCAAACCATGTGACTTCAGGATCAAGGTGGCGGAAAATCACTCTTCCCTGAACTCCAAAATTGGAGACCTCTGATGTTAGCCCGCTGTGGGTCACAGGTCTGGTTAGCTTCAGAGATCACGTGGTGTGTGCATGTGGGGTTAGTAAGCAGAAGGAGGAGAGAGAGGCACAGAGCAAAGCTATATATAATATACTACAGTCTATCCTACAGCCACCGGCAGTCATTGTTAATTCAGCAGCGGTTGCTGGTTTTGGATTAGACAGAATGTGCAATTGTCTCTGTTCTCAGACAGAAGAAGCCGACACCAACAATCCTAATTACTGTTGTAAACACTCAGCTACAACTTTATCAGTGAGACTTGCATTCAGCAACCGTGTTCCTTGGCTCGATAAAAATACTGATACGTTTTCACACAGTAATCGGAACAAAGCAATCTGATCAATCCTGAGCTCCATCAAAGCTTCTGAACATTTTAGAAGCTGGTTGTTGAAGTTGAATTATGTTTCCTTTGCAGTTTGCTCTGTCTGTCCTGTCCAGTTTTTACTACAAATTTTTTGTTGCTTAAATCTCCCTTGATTATTTGCTGTGACATTATAGTGCGCATGAGGAGTGGCTGGATGATTTATGTATATATGATTATTAATATTTTTTCAGAGACGATTTGTGCATCACACAAATTCAGCTCCTATTTTTGAGACAAAACAGTGCAAACAGCTGCTGATGCTGGCTTAACATCAACCAGAGCATCCTCTGACATCAGCACTAACCTGCCATATTTTATGTTGTTATATAGTTACAATAGTGGCCATTATGTAGTCTGCACATCATTCCAACAGTACAGTCCTGTGATGACAGTTGTCGGCTACATTTCAGATACATTTAGCCTAATGCATGTTGTGGAGATTAGTATACCAAGATTTCCCTGTTTGCACAACCTGATCATAGCGTGTCTGTCTGTATCTCTTATTTTATACAATTTTAGTGAGCCAAGCTGTGGGGAGAAAGACCATGATGAACAGCCTGTGGTTAGTGTGTTGTTAACCAAACACAGGGCTTTGCCCACTTCCTGCTTTAAGCCTTCACTGCACACACACACACACAGGGGAAGAGAACAAAATTCAGCTTTAATAAAAGTATTTTTGCCAACAGGTCTCTTTGTAGGCCTGTGTTTTTCATTATAGATCATTAGTTTGTGTGACTGTATTGTGTAACTTGTGTAATTTTGTTCCCGTGTAAAAAGGCCTTAACGACTTCGTCCCGATATGCCCCGGTACCGGGTCGGTGATGTTGTTTTACATCCATCAGTTTGATGTAAAAACATAAGTGGATGACGTCATCAATAGAGTGAAGCAGCCTTGGAAAATCTTCTTCAAATCTTCTCTTTAACTCGCTGTCATGCCCACAATTTTCACTTTTGACACACACACACAAATAAACTGGTTTTGATATCTTTGTGGGGATGTTCATGCACACAGGCTAGTTCTGCTATCATGGTCCGGACTTGCACAGTCTGTTTTGCTAACAGATAGAGGATTTTAGTCAAACAGGCTGAGCAAAGTTAGTGCCAGCTGGCACTTGGCGAGCTCAGAATAGTGTCGGACTTTCCACATCTTTCAAACATTATTAGTATTATTCAAGCCAGCAATCAGTTTAGCGTCAGCTTTCAACAGCCTGCATTCACACTGCAACTTCTTCAGAAACTGGATTCTCTACTTACTCTTGTGGCACCAGATTACAGAAACAAGACACCTGATAATGACCCATAGTTAACAGTGACTGAATAATGGATTATGAGTTTTTATATAGCCACCCAAAAATGTACATTAACTTCCTTTTTACAACATAATTTCAGACTTACTTGCTTTTTGTGACCCAGGATCAGCGTGATGCTCTTCATCCTCTGAGATCTCCAGTTGATTCTCCTCTTCCGCTCCTCTGTTGTCTTGAACTCTTCTGGTATATCTCACATTCAAGTTTGAATCTGGTGCAGCGAGAATACTTGCAGACATTTTGAAAAACTGAAAACGTAGTGACCAATGTCACTGTCTGCTGTTTGTCTTTGGGTTGGGCAGCTTTCAAAGGAGGAAGTAACAGCAGGACACACCGCCACCACAGATGCACACCACAACATGTTTATTACTGTTAATTGAAGACTTGACTTTGAGGCATAAAATACATAAAACTATATCCAAAGCTGAAACATAAAGATGTAGTATATGAAGTGAGGAAGTATATGGTTTTCACTCAACAGCAGGTGTTTGTGCGTACATACGCACATTTGTGCATTCATGTTCACCATATAGTTTATTCACACATGCATCTCTGACACAGGAAATGTGACGTTTTCACCGGAAAGTTATTTTTGTTCTGTTTAGTAGAAGTGACATGACAATAATTTCCATAATAAATCTAAGATGTTAAGCATATAATTGTGCTTCGGTAATTTTGTGAAGAAAAACAAGAGATCATCCTTCCTGACACACATGCAGAGGATGTGACTATTAATATTCTGAGTATCAGTTCATGCATCTTTTTTGGATTTGATAGCTTTTGATCAGCAAAACAGCCCAAGTGTAAATACAACCAAGCATTAAAGATGGATTGAAATCTGATGGACCGTCAGATGCATCCTTCTCTCCAAAACACATTCATAATCTTTCCTCCTCCCAAGTGTCACTACATCAGTAAATGGTCTGTGGAAGAAGCCTATGAGGTTTGTCCTTTATGATAAAGGCTTCAATAACACTGTAACAGAAATGAGCCGTCTTTCCCCTTGTTGTTATGTATGTGACGTCTGCAGCTATTTGAAAACAGACTATTGTAATATCTCTCTCTGCAGAGAAGGTAAGTGCACATGTAGTTGTGTGGATGACTTCCAACCAGACTATTCACTCTGTAGGGCAGAGGAACAATATCTATGTAATCCAGGTTGTTCAGGAAGCAACACAGAATGAACAACTGAAGAAATGTAAAATGTGAATCTGTCTGATTTGACAAAGCTGATCCCAACACTGCACACCCCTCTGTCATCAAGAAAAACATGAAATCTATTTTTCACAGATCCAGTTCTTATAATTATTATATCCGCTGGTCCATTTTCCTTGTTGATCGCAGCATGCAGTGTAATAGTTGCTGTCCGGGTGTCCTGTTGCCCAGAACCTGGAGGAGAAATAAAATGTTGTCAATCCAGATTGTTTTCAATTTGAAGTGAGCTGTTGGATTTCACGTGAAATATTTTTATCATTATAAATGATAAGTACATTTTTAATAACGTGTTTAGCACATAATTCAGGTTTGCAAATTAATATAAATTGAAGTAATACTTTTTTGTATTTTGTATAATATTTGTTTTCATCTAATTTTAAAAACAAACTTGGTAACAGATTGATTTGTGATGGAAACAAAAAACATTAAAAATGTCTTATAATTATATCCGCTCTCTGTCCTTTTTGTTGATCGCAGCATGCTGCATAATAGTTGCTGTCCTGGTCTCTTGTTGACCAGAACCTGGAGGAGAAATAAAATGCTGTCACCCCTGATTATTTTCAGTTTTAAGGAAGCTGTTGGATTTCAGTTGAAATATTTTTATTGGCAGTAATAACTGACAATTTAATTTTTAATAATGTTTAGCACATAATTCAGGTTTGCAAATTAATATAAATTGAAGTAATACTTTTTTGTATTTTGTATAATATTTTTTTTTATCTAATTTTAAAAACAAACTTAGTAACAGATTGATTTGTGATGGAAACAAAAAACATTAAAAATGTCTTATAATTATATCCGCTCTCTGTCCTTTTTGTTGATCGCAGCATGCTGCATAATAGTTGCTGTCCTGGTCTCTTGTTGACCAGAACCTGGAGGAGAAATAAAATGCTGTCACTCCTGATTATTTTCAGTTTTAAGGAAGCTGTTGGATTTCAGTTGAAATATTTTTATTGGCAGTAATAACTGACAATTTAATTTTTAATAATGTTTAGCACATAATTCAGTTCTGTAAATTAATATAATGTGATGTTTTCATTTTTATCCTAATTTGCAAAACATACTTATCTTAGTAACAAGTGGAATTGTGATGGAAACAAATTTTAAAACTTCTCACGTTTCTGTCAGAGGTGAGTCGTCCACCCATTTCCATCCTGTTTCTCTCCGTAGACCAATCCAGGAGTCTCCATCCTTGTTCAGCTCAATGACAAATTTCTAGTATTTGACAAGAGACAAAATCATTTCTCTGTTCATAATTCTTAATTCAAAACTGGTTTGAATATAACATTGTAAGTTACAGTGAATCACAGTGAGGAAAACTGAGTCGCAAGATGACAGGTGGATATTTCCTTTTCTGTGTGGGGGATTAGTTGCGTTATTGCTCTGCTGCTGTGGTAGTTTCCCCTTCAGACCGTCTGACAGACACAGAACCACGTTTGGGACTGTATGTTAGGATGAGACGAGGAGGTGGAAACTAAAACTACCTGAAAACACTTTCAGGCAGAAATCTCACCACAAATCTACACAAATGTTAACTTCAGCACCTCCGATAAAGCTCACAGACCCAAACAGAGCAAGTTTGCTCCTCAGATTTTAGATGTTTACTTTACAGAAACACTGTTTTTCAAGTTTTTTTCTTGCGAATGTAGAACTTTAGTCTCAGAGAATATTCAAGTGATTTTTCTTGTCTTTGCTCCGTAATGGGTTTTTCCCCTCTTTAATGGCCCTAAGGCATCGTCATAGGAAGCCGACTGGCAGCAAGTAACAGATCTCTGGCAGCTACATCTAAGATCACACACTCAGTAACAAACACACTCACCTGTTCCTCTTCGTTGTTTATGATCACCAGATCTGCTCCTTTCTCTTGACAGTCACTTCTGCTCTCAGACCAAGTTTTCTTCTCATTGGATTTAAAATAACAGCTGCATCCAAATCTCTTCCATCCTGCAGGACACCACTTCCCTTCATGTCAAATGGGTGTTAAAATATTAAATTCATGTAGTTCACTGTTAAATTGTTAAAAACACGTTTCACTTTCTTCTTAAAGATCTTTCTTTTCTGCCACTTGTTTGTTTGCTCTATAAAATTAATGGCAAAGTCAAGTTAGATCAAGTGAACTGGTTTGATGCTGGTGTTCATTGTTCATCACCTTCAATTTTGTCCTTCAGCTGCTTTACTTCATCCTGTAACTGGCTGTTGTTGACTGTCATTTCTTGAGGAAAAACAACAAGAGATAAGAGTCTTTAGAATATTATAAAATATATATTCTTAATAAGCAGTCTGAAGTTAGATGCTGTGTATTTTGCTATTTGCTTATTTATTTTGAAACCTTTCTTACCTGAAATTTGTCCCTGCAGCTCGCTGTAGTTGTTGTACAGTTTGTCGTATCTGATCTGCAGCTGGTCTTTTTCCAAAGTGTCTGAATAATCGGTAGAGAACCACAACAACATCAGAAACACACCAACAACAGCAAATCATTTGCCTCAAATTAATCACAGAATTACATTACTGGCTCTGAAGTAATTCCCCTCATAGTGTGACTGCAGTGTAAAAATTATGGACATGAAAACCACAGTCTTGTTGTGTTGAAAAAATGTTTTCTTAAGTTCAGCCAAAGCTAGAATGAGGCTATATTAGTCTGAGTTACCCAAAATGAAGGGTTCCTTCCAAAGTTTGCTTGTTTTTAGTAAAATGTTCCCACTTTGTTTCCACGGACTGTTTCTATACTGAGCTGTGCGTTGGAAGGATGCTGCTGAAACTCAACACTGGCAATAACCCAACCTGTTACCAGGACCAAGATCCCCATTTGATTTTTATAACTCAGACTGCTGTGATCTCTTAATAGCTTCAGCTAAATGTTAGAAAGCATTTTTACACAG
>JALXJV020000394.1:0-10826 GCA_024633595.2 Lepomis macrochirus
TTTTGGTCTGAGGGTTTTGGTTTTGTATCTGCATGTTAGTTATGTCACCTGTTCTGAGTTTATTCTTTTATCTGTTTAGTTTCATTATTCTGTTATTTAGTCTGTGTGTTTGTTCCATGTCTTAGTCCCCGGTCCTGTTTTCCTGTTGGTACCGTCTCTGTTCGTACTCCGTCTTGTTAGTCAGTTGCAGTGGTGTAGTCTACGTGATACGCAGGTATACGCCGTATACCCACTAGGAATAGTCAAAGATTTCTGTATACCAACTTAAAATAGCGAGATGATACGTAACAAATTCACCCCATTTGTGTTGTGAAGCTCTGAACTGGCGTTCTGCGGCTTCAGTGGCCTGTGACCAGGATCTGGCGTCAGCTACCAAACAACAACACAGCTGTGTGGCGGTCACTCGGCGCACGTTTGAAATTAAGTAATGTGAATCACTGAAGGAGATGTGAAACTCAAGCAAACGCAAACTACACTCTTTTAGTGTTTCTGTAAGCCTGCAGAAGCTGCCGCTGCTCACCATGTGACACCATGACAGGAACGTTGAAGTTACTGAAACACAGAAAACGAGCCAGATGCGGCTGATGTTATGGTAACGTTACCTGGTGAGTGAAAATCATTATCATTAACGCTGTAATCAGTAACGGAACTGTAACAGCATTGTTGGTCTATTGAATCTAGAACGAGTTAACGTTAATGGATCAGTGAATGCGGATACTGTGTGTGTGTGTGTGTTTGTGTGTGTGTGTGTGTGTGTGTGTGTACAGTAGCAGTTCCTGGATGCTGGCTCATGCATTTAAGCTGATAAAGTACATAACCTACGTTTGACAATGTTTTTTGGAAGATAAGTGAGCTTGAGAGGATGTGGACACCTTTTGTTGTCCTCAGTGCAAACATTCTGTATGCATGAGTTTTGGTGATAGAACTGCACACAGGCCTGCGTTCAATTGTTATTACTGCTACTGAAAGCCTCAGCTTTCCATTGTTGTTAATAATAGTTGCAACGTGCACTGTGAAATGTGCATTGAAAATTGCCAGCTGATAAAACCAGATTCATGTAACATCTAAGTCTAAATGTAGCTGAGTTAGATGGTGATTAACACTAAACATGAGACATTTTCACCAAAACATTGGTGCAGAAAATGTCTCCAGAATGCAGGAAATTAAGTGTTTAATGCTCAAAATCTTCTGGGGGAGGACCCCCAGACCCCCCAATCCTAAAATGTCCCCACCACATTTGAACTCAAAGTGACGCCTTTCCCACCTGTAACTCTCAGTGGCTGTTAAAGTCTTTGCGTTGTAAGCAGTCCTTCAGAGTGCTCTCTATTACATGTACATGCATACTATTAGTGAGGGTGGTGGTGCTTATGGGACGTCATGCTGGGATGTCACGCTGGGACGGGGGGAATCACAGTATACTCACTAGAAAAAACTAGACTACACCACTGGTCAGTTGTCATGTTCCTGGTCTTATGTTCTGTTAGTGCTGTGTCTCAGTTCATGTCTTAGTGTTTACTTCTGGTCTGTGTTCTTATGTGTTATTTTGCCCATGTCTGCTCTTAGTTCTGTGTTGCCCCAGCTTCAGTCTGTTTTCACTGTTGGTAGTGGTTATGTTGCATGTGATCTGTCTGCCGGTGTCTGTATTAGTTTGTCGTGTGTTTACGCTCTGTCATGTTTGTGCTCTGTGCCTGCTCTGCCCTGTCTCGTCTCTGCCCTGGATCTGCCCCATTTTGGATTATCTGTGTGTTTTGGATGTTTGGATTACTTTGTTTTGGATTCTGTTCACCAGCCACTCCTCTGTAAGTGTGCTCGCCTTTTGTTTTGGACTCTGTTCACCAGCCACTCCTCTGTAAGTGTGCTCGCCTTTTGTTTTGGACTCTGTTCACCAGCCACTCCTCTGTAAGTGTGCTCGCCTTTTGTTTTGACTAAAATAAACCTTTTGAATTACACCTGCTCCACTCCTGTGTGTCCTGCATTTGGGTCCACCGACCTGCTACCCTGTACCCCACCCTGACAGAATGACCGAACCAACTACGGACCCAGTGGACATAATCAAACTGCCCAGCACCTAGGAGGCTTTGAGGGTGCCCAGAGAGGTGCTGGCAGACGAGGAGTCTCAGTTTTTTGAACTGTTGTCTATCATGTGGATTGCAGACCCAGAAATGGCCCTGCTCGTGGCCTCCTCCCGTTGGAGAAAGACTTTTGATTTAGAGACTGTGTCAAGGATCTGTTCCACAACCCCCCAGCATGTGAATGCTAGTCCTCTGCCTGTCCAGCCTGATCCCCGGCCCGCTAGCGCTGCTAGCCGCCAGCCTGATCCCCGGCCTGCTAGCGTTGCTAGCCCTCCGCCTGTCTTGCCAGAAACCAGTTCTGCTAGTGCTTCTAGCTCCAGGCCATCTGTTCCCCAGCCTGCTAACCCCAAAAGGACTTGTTCCCGGCCTGCTAGCTGCAGGGTGGGAGGCTTCTTCCTCTCCCGGCCTGCTAGCACCCAGCCTGCCAGCCGCCTTCCTGAGCATCCCCCTCCTGTGTTGGCTCCAGCATCCAGTCTGGTTGGGGACTCCTGGACATCAAGCTCTCTAGTCTTTTTTTTGATGGCCTTGGCGTTAGAGCCAGAGAGCACAAGAACTGCCAGTCCCCAACCAGTCAGCCAACCAGCTAGCTGTCAGCCAACTAACCCCGTGTCTGCCCTGCCTGATTACCAGCCAGCTAGCGCAGCTAGCCTCCTGCCTGCCCACCTGCCTGATCCTGGGCCTGCTAGCGCTGCTAGCAGCCCTTCGGAGGTCCAGCTGACTCCTGTTCGTCGTTCCTCGTCAGTGGACCGACCCACACCAGCTCAGTTGGTGGCCCAGCCGACCTCCGCTCCAGAACCTCTGTCGGTGGACCGACCAGCATCAGCTCCGTTGGTGGCCCAGCCGACTCCTGTTCCCTCGTCGGTGGTCCGACCAGCACCAGCTCCGTTGGTGGCCCAGCCGACCTCCACTCCAGAACTTCTGTCGGTGGACCGACCAGCACAAGCTCCGTTGGTGGCCCAGCCGTCTCCTGTTCCTCGTTTCTCGTCGGTGGACCGACCAGCACCTACTCCGTTGGTGGCCCAGCCGACCTCCGCTCCAGAACATCTGTCAGTGGACCGACCAGCACCGGCTCCGTTGGTGGCCCAGCCGACTCCTGTTCCTTGTTTCTCGTCGGTGGTCCGACCAGCACCAGCTCCGTTGGTGGCCCAGCCGACCTTCTCTCCAGAACCTCTGTCAGTGGACCGACCAGCACCGGCCCCGTTGGTGGTCCAGCCGACTTCTGTTCCCTCGTCGGTGGTCCGACCAGCACCAGCCCCGTTGGTGGTCCAGCCGACTCCTGTTCCCTCATCGGTGGTCCGACCAGCACCAGCCCCGTTGGTGGTCCAGCCGACTCCTGTTCCGTCGTCGGTGGTACGACCAGCACCAGCTCCGTTGTTGTCCCAGCCAACTCCTGTTCCCTCACCGGTGGATGACAGCCCTGCAGTCCTGCCCATGGTCCTCAGCCCAGCTGCTCAGCCTGTGGTCCTCAGCCCAGCCGTCTTGCCGGTGGACCCCGGCCCGGCCGCTTAGTCCGTGGACCTCGGTCCCGCTGCGTCGCCAGTGGCCCTCTGTCCAACACCTCTGTCCGTCCTGCCTGTGAACCTCTGCCTTTAGCCAGCCTTCACTCTAGCTCTGCCACTGGTGGTACCTGACCCTGGAGAGGTTCGCCTTCGCCGCCGGTCTCCTACCCGACCTCAGGAGAGGTCTCACAGTCGCCGGTCTCCTGCCCGACCTCCGGAGAAGTCTCACTGTTGCCGGCCTCCTGCCCGACCTCCAGAGAGGTTTAGCGCTTCGACACTGGCCTCCTGCTGCGGCCACAGTGGATTTCCTACTTCACTGTTGGCTGTCCTGCCGACCCCTGAACTCTGTCACCTCGGCCGTCCCCTGAACTCTCTGGCCGCCCTGCCCTGTTCTCAGGCCGCCCGGCCTGAGGCTCCCTCTCTTGGTCAGTCTCCCAAACTCTGTTGCCACCCTCTTCTGCCTGGCCTGTTGGGTGCGTCCTCTAGGACGGCCACCTGAACTCTGTTGCCCCCCTGTTCTCCCCGGCCAGTTGGGTCATCCTCCAGGACGGCCTTTCTGAACTCTGTCTCCCCCTTGCTCTCGGTTTCCACGTCTGCTCAGTTCTTAGGCCGCTGCCTGAGGTTTCTCAGCCTGGTTCTCTCTCGTTCTGCCCCCTGGACTGTGTTTTTTGTTTTTCTGGCCCCCCTCCTTGCCTCCCTCCTCCCACCCTGGGCCGACTTGGACTTTTGGACTCTTGGACTGTTTTGTTTTTTGGACTGTTTGCTCCCTGCCTGTTTGGTTTTGAACGTCTGGAGACGTCCGTCGGTGGGGGGGTACTGTCACGATCCTGTCCTGTGTGCTGGGTTTTTGGTCTGAGGGTTTTGGTTTTGTATCTGCATGTTAGTTATGTCACCTGTTCTGAGTTTATTCTTTTATCTGTTTAGTTTCATTATTCTGTTATTTAGTCTGTGTGTTTGTTCCATGTCTTAGTCCCCGGTCCTGTTTTCCTGTTGGTACCGTCTCTGTTCGTACTCCGTCTTGTTAGTCAGTTGCAGTGGTGTAGTCTACGTGATACGCAGGTATACGCCGTATACCCACTAGGAATAGTCAAAGATTTCTGTATACCAACTTAAAATAGCGAGATGATACGTAACAAATTCACCCCATTTGTGTTGTGAAGCTCTGAACTGACGTTTGCGGCTTCAGTGGCCTGTGACCAGGATCTGACGTCAGCTACCAAACAACAACACAGCTGTGTGGCGGTCACTCGGCGCACGTTTGAAATTAAGTAATGTGAATCACTGAAGGAGATGTGAAACTCAAGCAAACGCAAACTACACTCTTTTAGTGTTTCTGTAAGCCTGCAGAAGCTGCCACTGCTCACCATGTGACACCATGACAGGAACGTTGAAGTTACTGAAACACAGAAAACGAGCCAGATGCGGCTGATGTTATGGTAACGTTACCTGGTGAGTGAAAATCATTATCATTAACGCTGTAATCAGTAACGGAACTGTAACAGCATTGTTGGTCTATTGAATCTAGAACGAGTTAACGTTAATGGATCAGTGAATGCGGATACTGTGTGTGTGTGTGTGTTTGTGTGTGTGTGTGTGTGTGTGTGTACAGTAGCAGTTCCTGGATGCTGGCTCATGCATTTAAGCTGATAAAGTACATAACCTACGTTTGACAATGTTTTTTGGAAGATAAGTGAGCTTGAGAGGATGTGGACACCTTTTGTTGTCCTCAGTGCAAACATTCTGTATGCATGAGTTTTGGTGATAGAACTGCACACAGGCCTGCGTTCAATTGTTATTACTGCTACTGAAAGCCTCAGCTTTCCATTGTTGTTAATAATAGTTGCAACGTGCACTGTGAAATGTGCATTGAAAATTGCCAGCTGATAAAACCAGATTCATGTAACATCTAAGTCTAAATGTAGCTGAGTTAGATGGTGATTAACACTAAACATGAGACATTTTCACCAAAACATTGGTGCAGAAAATGTCTCCAGAATGCTGGAAATTAAGTGTTTAATGCTCAAAATCTTCTGGGGAGGACCCCAGACCCCCAATCTAAAATGTCCCCACCACATTTGAACTCAAAGTGACGCCTTTCCCACCTGTAACTCTCAGTGGCTGTTAAAGTCTTTGCGTTGTAAGCAGTCCTTCAAAGTGCTCTCTATTACATGTACATGCATACTATTAGTGAGGGTGGTGGTGCTTATGGGACGTCATGCTGGGATGTCAGCTGGGACGGGGGAATCACAGTATACTCACTAGAAAAAACTAGACTACACCACTGGTCAGTTGTCATGTTCCTGGTCTTATGTTCTGTTAGTGCTGTGTCTCAGTTCATGTCTTAGTGTTTACTTCTGGTCTGTGTTCTTATGTGTTATTTTGCCCATGTCTGCTCTTAGTTCTGTGTTGCCCCAGCTTCAGTCTGTTTTCACTGTTGGTAGTGGTTATGTTGCATGTGATCTGTCTGCCGGTGTCTGTATTAGTTTGTCGTGTGTTTACGCTCTGTCATGTTTGTGCTCTGTGCCTGCTCTGCCCTGTCTCGTCTCTGCCCTGGATCTGCCCCATTTTGGATTATCTGTGTGTTTTGGATGTTTGGATTACTTTGTTTTGGATTCTGTTCACCAGCCACTCCTCTGTAAGTGTGCTCGCCTTTTGTTTTGGACTCTGTTCACCAGCCACTCCTCTGTAAGTGTGCTCGCCTTTTGTTTTGGACTCTGTTCACCAGCCACTCCTCTGTAAGTGTGCTCGCCTTTTGTTTTGACTAAAATAAACCTTTTGAATTACACCTGCTCCACTCCTGTGTGTCCTGCATTTGGGTCCACCGACCTGCTACCCTGTACCCCACCCTGACAGAATGACCGAACCAACTACTGGGACCCAGTGGACATAATCAAACTGCCCAGCACCTAGGAGGCTTTGAGGGTGCCCAGAGAGGTGCTGGCAGGCGAGGAGTCTCAGTTTTTTGAACTGTTGTCTATCATGTGGATTGCAGACCCAGAAATGGCCCTGCTCGTGGCCTCCTCCCATTGGAGAAAGACTTTTGATTTAGAGACTGTGTCAAGGATCTGTTCCACAACCCCCCAGCATGTGAATGCTAGTCCTCTGCCTGTCCAGCCTGATCCCGGCCCGCTAGCGCTGCTAGTCAGCCAGCCTGATCCCGGCCTGCTAGCGTTGCTAGCCCTCCGCCTGTCTTGCCAGAAACCAGTTCTGCTAGTGCTTCTAGCTCCAGGCCATCTGTTCCCCAGCCTGCTAACCCCAAAAGGACTTGTTCCCGGCCTGCTAGCTGCAGGGTGGGAGGCTTCTTCCTCTCCCGGCCTGCTAGCACCCAGCCTGCCAGCCGCCTTCCTGAGCATCCCCCTCCTGTGTTGGCTCCAGCATCCAGTCTGGTTGGGGACTCCTGGACATCAAGCTCTCTAGTCTTTTTTTTGATGGCCTTGGCGTTAGAGCCAGAGAGCACAAGAACTGCCAGTCCCCAACCAGTCAGCCAACCAGCTAGCTGTCAGCCAACTAACCCCGTGTCTGCCCTGCCTGATTACCAGCCAGCTAGCGCAGCTAGCCTCCTGCCTGCCCACCTGCCTGATCCTGGGCCTGCTAGCGCTGCTAGCAGCCCTTCGGAGGTCCAGCTGACTCCTGTTCGTCGTTCCTCGTCAGTGGACCGACCCACACCAGCTCAGTTGGTGGCCCAGCCGACCTCCGCTCCAGAACCTCTGTCGGTGGACCGACCAGCATCAGCTCCGTTGGTGGCCCAGCCGACTCCTGTTCCCTCGTCGGTGGTCCGACCAGCACCAGCTCCGTTGGTGGCCCAGCCGACCTCCACTCCAGAACTTCTGTCGGTGGACCGACCAGCACAAGCTCCGTTGGTGGCCCAGCCGTCTCCTGTTCCTCGTTTCTCGTCGGTGGACCGACCAGCACCTACTCCGTTGGTGGCCCAGCCGACCTCCGCTCCAGAACATCTGTCAGTGGACCGACCAGCACCGGCTCCGTTGGTGGCCCAGCCGACTCCTGTTCCTTGTTTCTCGTCGGTGGTCCGACCAGCACCAGCTCCGTTGGTGGCCCAGCCGACCTTCGCTCCAGAACCTCTGTCAGTGGACCGACCAGCACCGGCCCCGTTGGTGGTCCAGCCGACTTCTGTTCCCTCGTCGGTGGTCCGACCAGCACCAGCCCCGTTGGTGGTCCAGCCGACTCCTGTTCCGTCGTCGGTGGTACGACCAGCACCAGCTCCGTTGTTGTCCCAGCCAACTCCTGTTCCCTCACCGGTGGATGACAGCCCTGCAGTCCTGCCCATGGTCCTCAGCCCAGCTGCTCAGCCTGTGGTCCTCAGCCCAGCCGTCTTGCCGGTGGACCCCGGCCCGGCCGCTTAGTCCGTGGACCTCGGTCCCGCTGCGTCGCCAGTGGCCCTCTGTCCAACACCTCTGTCCGTCCTGCCTGTGAACCTCTGCCTTTAGCCAGCCTTCACTCTAGCTCTGCCACTGGTGGTACCTGACCCTGGAGAGGTTCCGCCTTCGCCGCCGGTCTCCTACCCGACCTCAGGAGAGGTCTCACAGTCGCCGGTCTCCTGCCCGACCTCCGGAGAAGTCTCACTGTTGCCGGCCTCCTGCCCGACCTCCAGAGAGGTTTCGCCTTCGACACTGGCCTCCTGCTCGGCCACAGTGGATTTCCTACTTCACTGTTGGCTGTCCTGCCGACCCCCTGAACTCTGTCACCTCGGCCGTCCCCCTGAACTCTCTGGCCGCCCTGCCCTGTTCTCAGGCCGCCGGCCTGAGGCTCCCTCTCTTGGTCAGTCTCCCAAACTCTGTTGCCACCCTCTTCTGCCTGGCCTGTTGGGTCGTCCTCTAGGACGGCCACCTGAACTCTGTTGCCCCCCTGTTCTCCCCGGCCAGTTGGGTCATCCTCCAGGACGGCCTTTCTGAACTCTGTCTCCCCCTTGCTCTCGGTTTCCACGTCTGCTCAGTTCTTAGGCCGCTGCCTGAGGTTTCTCAGCCTGGTTCTCTCTCGTTCTGCCCCCTGGACTGTGTTTTTTGTTTTTCTGGCCCCCCTCCTTGCCTCCCTCCTCCCACCCTGGGCCGACTCTTTGACTGTTTTGTTTTTTGGACTGTTTGCTCCCTGCCTGTTTGGTTTTGAACGTCTGGAGACGTCCGTCGGTGGGGGGGTACTGTCACGATCCTGTCCTGTGTGCTGGGTTTTTGGTCTGAGGGTTTTGGTTTTGTATCTGCATGTTAGTTATGTCACCTGTTCTGAGTTTATTCTTTTATCTGTTTAGTTTCATTATTCTGTTATTTAGTCTGTGTGTTTGTTCCATGTCTTAGTCCCCGGTCCTGTTTTCCTGTTGGTCCCGTCTCTGTTCGTACTCCGTCCTGTTAGTCAGTTGTCATGTTCCTGGTCTTACGTTCTGTTAGTTCTGTGTCTCAGTTCATGTCTTAGTGTTTACTTCTGGTCTGTGTTCTTATGTGTTATTTTGCCCCATGTCTACCTGAGTTCTGGTTTGTTCTCAGCTTCAGTCTGTGTTCCTTGTGTTTATTTGTGGTATGTTTGCTGGTGTCTGTTCCCCCTGTAGTTCCTCTGTTCCTTTTGCTTGTCCACTAAATACGTTGTGTTCCAGTTAATGTATGGTCTTGTGTTTTGCATCTGTGTGTCTCTATCCCCCAAACCTGCTTTCAGAACCAGTCGCACCCATGGCTAACTGATACCATTCACGGGCTCCGTAACAATTACTCCTATCCTCCGTCTCCTCCAAGCCATATCTCCTACCGTGGTACTGACAATCACTTATATGATAAATACTTCTCTGGCTTTGGGAACATTCCCGACCACTTTCAAAAAGGCTCAGGTTAAACCCTTGCTCAAAAAGCGCTCCCTCGACACTACTCAAGTTGAGAACCATCGACCAGTTTCACTTCTACCATTATATCCAAAGCTATCGAACTAGCAGTCTTCAAACAGGTCTCAGAATTCCTCTCACGGAATGACCTCCTAGATCCATATCAGTCTGGTTTTAAGAGTATCACTCTACTGAAACGGCTCTTCTCTCTGTAACAGAAGCCCTAAGGCCAGCTAAAGCTGCAGCCCAATCCTCGGTTCTTATCCTGCTTGACCTATCAGCTGTCTTTGGCGCAGTCAATCACATGATCCTGCTATCTGCACTGTCAGCAATGGGCATCTTTCGCAAAGCATTCCTGTGGTTCAAATCCTACCTTTTGGAGCGTTCCTACAATGTTTTGTGGCAAGGATATTTATTTTCCTCCCACTGCCTCTCCACAGGTGTGCCCCAAGGCTCAGTGCTAGGGCCCTTCTATTCTCAGTTTACACCAACCTCACATGGCTTCTCTTACCACTGCTATGTAGATGATACGCAGTTCTACCTATCCTTCGCGCCCAATGACCCCAGAGTCTTGGCACGGGTCTCAGACTGTCTCTCAGACATATACACATAGATGAGGGCTTGCCACCTTCAACTAAACCTTCTCTAAACTACAAATTAACTCCTCAACCATCACTCCAACCAGGATGCTGAGAAATTTGGGTGTCATGATTGATGTCCAGCTGTCCTTTCAAACCATGTTGCTGCTGTCTCTTGGTTGTGCCACTTTGCTCTATGCAATATAAGGAAAATCATGCCCTACCTCACTCAGTGTGTGACCCAGCTTCTGGTTGACTGTTGAAATGCCCTCCTAGTAGGTCTTCCAGCTTGTGTGGTGAAACCCCTACAAATGGTTCAGTATGTGGTTCGATCGGGCCAAAAGGACGCATGTCACTTCCTGAATCAAATTCAAGTCACTAATGCTTGCATACAGAGCTACTACTGGGTCTGCACCCATCTACCTAAACTCATAATACTCTCATAATTCTACAAATTTAATTACAAATTAATTAAAATTAATGAATTTACCATTGTCGTGAAAAGGTGCCACATGAACAACAGGTTACGAAGATCTATAGTAGAATACATATTGGAATGTAATAAAGAATTCTTGTGAGCCTTACTGCATTATATTCTATTGTATTTTTATATTTTGAATTATCTATATTTTTTGTATCCCCTTATATAAATAAAGACATTTCAACCATAAACGGATGCAGAAAAGGCAGGCATTGGTGCAGAAGTTTTCACCAGAATGCATGAAATGAAGTCTTAATGCTCAAAATGTAGTTTTTTACTTGAGTAAAGGATATCATTACTTCTTCCACTAAAGCCCCCAGACCCATGTGAGACCTTAAAGCCCCATGTTCAGTGCATGGCAATAGTTAAGGCAGCTCT
>JALXJV020000395.1:0-10825 GCA_024633595.2 Lepomis macrochirus
ACTCTGTCCTCACCGCTGTTCAACACAAAGCCCTGCTCACCTCTAACTGTTAAAGTCTTGGTAACACTCAGCCTAAGCAGTCCTGCAGAAAGCTCCCTGTTACATGCAGACTGGATGCATTAGTGAGTGTAGTGGTGCTTATGGGACGTCAGCTCAGAAACGTGAGTCTGAGGCTGGGAGGAAAATCACAAGTATATTCACTAGAAAAAACCAGAGTACAGCTCTGCACCATGTGTACGCACATGAAGAGGAGAGGAGATTAAAGGCGACTCACGTGACAGGAGGATGAAACAGTAACAAACATTCAAATATGTTACAGGCTTAAAGCCTTTCTGAATAATCAAACACTCGTTTCACTGATTTTCCCTGAAGTGCACAATAAAAAAACATAATTTAGGATAATTTGCAGCCACAAAAGGATCCAGATTCAGGATCATAAACACAAACTGAGACTCTGTTTCTGCAAAAGAGCCTCAAATATGTTGGACAGTTTAAGGAATCATATTAATTAATACTTGCAATGAAATTTATTCTCATAAACAAGGTGAACAGAAGACAAATTACATTTAAACTGAAGCTGTTTTCAGTTTGTCAGTCGAGCAGCTCAGACTGCAGAGTTTCATGTAGCCTGTTGTCACATGTTCGTCTCCTTATGCAGCCAAACGCCAGCGTAGTGGATGTGATGCTCTGCTGTTTCATTCAGTAAATCTTTCAGCTTGTGTCATTTACACCAAGTCATATTTCTTTAAGTCATCAGCAGCCTCGCTCAGCTCAACAGACCGTCTGTGGAAATGTTCAAACTCAGAGGAAGATGCTCGGTTTCCTCTCTGTTCAGTCCACATCAGTACCTGGGTCAGACTGTGTGTCCCTCCGGTCACAGTTTTCTAAATGAGACCCCTGGTGTGGGAACACTTTTAGACACGGAGGCCTCCAGTGATCCATGTATTTTCTGTAAAGATCTGAATTCAGAGTAAATTCAGTGAAAATATCAGACAGATTTATTAGATACTCCTGTAATCTGAATTTATTTATTAAATTATTTTATTTCTTCGACACCTATTGGACATTACATTATGTTCACCAGGGGCTCACTTGTATTTTGAAATCCGGCTGAACCGCACGCAGCGTTGAGACACCTGTGCAGTGTTAAAGCTGCCTGCATCAAGCAGCATCAATGTTTCCCAGTATCTCATACAGAGAAGGAAATTAAAGCAGTAAATCCAACCATCCCATGACTGACATCGCTGATACACCGTCACAGTTTGATGTGGATAATGTTAACATCAAAGTAATAAACTTCCAAGTGAACTATGCTAACTGATGAAATGATCATCTGGTGGAAGGAATCCTGGATTATATTAAATATCGCTAAAGATCTGCAGACTGCAATATTTTATTTTATAGTTTTGTGTGTTAAGTCGATGCAGTGATTCTGTGATGTCAGGGCACTGAGACGCTGCCTTCTCACCGTGGTGCATATTCACTACCTGCACATGAGGCCTCTTGTGTAATAGGGTCGGGCGTATATGGACAGAAATCACGTCCCGGTACCTTAGACCTTGTCAGAATAGATATAAAATCAGTGTCAGGGCTGCAGCTAAAGAGGATGTTAGTCACAGAGTTTTGTACAGATTATTTCATCGAAGTTATCCTATAAGTACTTTTGCTTTCCAACGAATGACTGGCTTCTACCTGGGCCCTCTACCATCAAGCAAGTTCCACAAACCCAGGACATGTTTTTGTTATCTGGCTTCACTAACCCTAACGATGCGTGATCGGGATAAGCTGCACCACGAGCTGGTTATCAAGTCGGTACATCAACCCAGGGTTGAGTGCGCTCACATAAAAGAGGCGGAGTTAGCAGCAGCTGACACATGCAGGGAGACAGTGTGAATGTCTAAATTAACAGGTGTCGCTTTTGATTTGGTGCGTCCTAGGAGCTGTATAGAAAATATCAGCCTTAAAAGACTCGGGCACTGAAGAAGTGGTCGCTCCACCTCATTTTAAAGAACTTCTGAAGTCAAAAATGATCGATTCATTTATCAAACTCTCACAAAAGATCACTGATTTACGCTATGGCTCTCACACAGTTGCTACACTCCGTCTTCTCCATCAGTCCTCATTATAACGCGAGAGCGAGCAGAAGAAAACTGAGATTTAAAATGTTTTGTTTACCTGTCAAACCTCCATTTTCACTGATACCCGGGGTTCAGGGTAGGAGATACCTCTGACTGAAAGATCTGTCTGCACATTCAGAATCTCTCCCACATGTTTGTGTTCTCTCTCTCTCTCTCTCTCTCTCTCTCTCTCTCTGCAGTCTGCTTACTAACCACGCCCACACTGGGATCTCACCTGTGCTCCTAAAACAGAAAGGCCTTCGTGCTGAACCAGAGAAATGATTAAGAGCGTTGTGCAAGTAAAGACAACAACCAACTGTAACCCCCCACCCTGCTGCTTATCGCTCAAAACGTAGTCGGACCTGGAACCAGAGCGCCGAGAAAAATGCCAGCGGTGTCATGCAGAATTTTGCCTGCCTGCTGCCTACTGGGAAGATGAGAAATGTGATACCCGTGTAATTGGCACACTCTCTGTGGGACAGGGATAACATCTGAAACAACTCACAGACTGTGCAGACAGTCACAGATAGTCTGTGATGTTAGATTCAGCTGTTTTCTCGCTCGTTTCGCCTCCCCTGTTCCTGCTGCTTCACGTATTCTTGGTCAGCAGTTGTGCAGCAGTGAAGCTGTTTCCAGTTCACAGAGCTCACGGAGCAGCACGCTGTTGAGTTGTCTGTCTGAAATACTCCCAAAGTTTAGACGGTCAAAGGCGAGGTCTTGTAGCTGCAACTTGTCCGAGGGGATCCCTGCTAACAACGGATGCAGCGACGCCCGACGCATCGTAATGCCAGTCGACGTATTTACGTAATCGACACCTCGATGAATCCTCAGCGGCCCTATAGGGTGCACAGCTTGGCGTAACACATAGACTTATGAGCATGCTTGAGGGTCTTCTAGAAGGCCGAACTGCTGTTTGGTGCCTATGCACATACAGCAGTCGTAGCGACCCTAGTCCGGACTTCCTCCGGCAGGGTCGCTCCTCCTCTTCCTCATTTTATCGTGGGTATTTTTTGTTTAACTTTGTTCAAGCTAGAAAATCCACAAAATGTCCCCAATAATCTCAATATGACTTTTTTCTGCAAAGGTGCAGCCCTAGTCTAGACATCTCGCCACTGCCTTTCACTGTGTGTCTGCCTTTTGTTATAGAAACTGAGAGGAGGAGATGGACTCAAACCTCACCGCTGTCAGCACTGTGACAAATCCTTCACAACATCTGGAAATTTAAAGATTCATCAGAGAGTTCACACCGGAGAGAAACCGTACTGGTGTGGCCAGTGCGGGAAATCTTTCAACAGATCAGGCGACCTAACAAAGCACCAGCGTGTTCACACCGGAGAGAAACCGTACAGCTGCGACGCGTGTGGGAAAGCTTTCTCTCAGTCAAGTAACCTACAAATTCACAGACGCTGTCACACTGGAGAGAGGCCGAACTGGTGCGTAACAGTGTGGGAGAACTTTCACTTCACTGGGCAACCTGCATAATCACAGACGATTCACACCGGGAGAGGCCGTACTGGTGTGAAGAATGTGGAAAACCTTCGCCATGTTAGTAACCTGAAAGGACACCTACGCTTTCACATCGGTGTGAAATCTCACAGGTGTGAACAGTGTGGGAAAATGTTCACTACCCCGAAGTGATCTCACAGTGCACAGACGCTGCTCACACGGGAGAGAAACCGTTCTGGTGTGAACTGTGTGGGAAAACTTTCACTCAGTCGGGTAACCTGCAAGTTCACCGACGTGTTCACACTGGAGATAAACCTTACTGGTGTGAACACTGTGGGAAAACTTTCACTCGGAGTGAATATCTTACAGCCCACCAGCGCACTCACACTGCTTCGTCATGAACGTTGTTCTGAGCTACGTCCCGTGGCATTTTACACGGCATAAAGTAGCCTAGCAACTGGCGTACTTTTCCTGTACTCATAGCTTAACGATGTACATATCACAGGATATCACAGGGCTCGACGCTAACGGTGACCTGAGGACAGGAAAAGTAACGTCGAGACAGGTGACCTAGCAACGATCAGGCCACTTTTAAAAGATTAGTATTTAAAATAAAGCACTGAAACCTGCATTCTCTGTAACAGCCAGCAGGGGGCGAGACCACTGGCTCCAGAAAGAAGGCCGGTTCCATTAGAAATATTGTTTCTACTTGTCAGCTGATTTATTCCCCCAGTAAACACTTTCCTGATGAGTTTATGGTCTCAGTCGCTAGTTTCAAGCCTTCTTCAACACAGCATGATGTTCATTTAGTAAATTATGGGCCCATCTGGGGGTAAATAGACGATAATGCAGCTTTTGGGCGGGACTACGTTTTGATTGACTGGTCACTACCATGGCTACCCTCAATGTAGCCGGTCATCGTAGCGACGCTACACACAACTGCCACAGCGTAATGTTCAATGCGACCCACACACAGTTTCCTCTTTATTTAAAGGAGAACTCCGGGCAATTCTTAAGTTAATCTCGATCGTTTTACCTTTGTGAGTTCTGTCTATAGAAAAAAAACCGAACCAGATTGGTGCTTGCAACACGGAGCTGCTACAGCTGATGCCCAGAGCTCCCACTCAGCTAAAACAGCAGTTATGGGGGCATTTACATAAAGAGGGTCTTTGTGCCTCTTAACAGACACAAAATGCAATTAAAATGTTTGTCAAACATGAGCAGGGCCCATGAAACAGCGTCTTAAAAGTATTTTAAAAAGTCTTAAATTTCATATTCTAAAAATAAAGCCTTAAAGGTATTACATTTTTTCTTGTCCTACTGTAGGATTAAATATATCCTGTAACATCATAAATAGTAATATTTTTTGTGACTTTACATTTTACTCCGGTGTGACGTGGCTGTCACACGGCGGGACAGGTAACGTTCCTGTTTACGTCAGCGTTCAGCTCTGGACTGTGGAGTGATGGCGGTGCACGAGCTCCGGCCCGCATCAGTCAGCTGTTAGGAAAGAAAACAAAACGACTCTGACGTGCTGCTGACGAGCAAATTTTAGCTCGTCAACTCAGAATGGGTCTGAAATTCAGAAAGCCAGAGATGCAGGCAGGTTAGTGGACGAGGCTGCGGGCTGAGGTTGGCGCAACAAGCTAACTTTTCAGTGCTAGAAAAATAAAGTCTTTTGTGTTTTTTTAAGAAAACTTAGCAGGACCATATAGAGTTTATTTTTAGATAAACAGATGTTGACAAAGTTTGACTTTAGGGACTTAATTGGAAGTTGGAAAAAGGTAACAAATTGCAATATATCTCAACATATTTAAAATCGCAATAAAATCTAATTGCAACATAAATATTGTGATAAAATTGTATGGTGGGGCCTCTGGTGATCCCCATCCTAATGCTAACACACATTACACTTAGATCACCCAGATGAGGTGACACACACAGAAGCCCAGCCCCTTATCCACGCTGCTTTCAAGCCAATACTATATGTTACATTTCAAGAAGTCTTTAGATGCAAAAACAGAGCAGGATGAATAATCACCGTTAGAGTTCTTAGTGCAACAAATATTGTATTTAACACAGAGGTTTCCATCATCATGTTCTGAAAATGGCTTCATATAAGAAATGTTAAACTCTAAACAAATGAAACTGCTTTGAGGAAGGTTTATTTGCACAGTAAGAACACAGGCACGTTAGCTAAAACAACAAGCTGCTGAGTGCTGCATTATTTTCTGTTTGTCGCCTGAATCACTTCATATAAATAAAGACAATTCCTCCATAAACTGGTGCAGAAAATGTCTCCAGAATGCAGGAAATTAAGTTTAAGAGTTTAATGCTCAGACTCCCATTTACATGTTTTAGCATTTAATATTTCATCATCATGGTGTTAAAATATCTTCTTGTTCTGGTGAACCCAATTTAATATGAATCATTGTGAGCCGAGTGTATCGTCACACCCCTGATCTGAACCCAACACTTTTCAACACAAAGCGACGTCCTTGACTCATTTTATGTTATCAGAGAACAAACACACACCAGAAAGCTGTAGTGAGTTAAATATATATACCTTCTCATTTTGGGAAACGAGGACTCATTAAAATATTGATATCAGAGTGAGCTGTATGACAGACAACAAGTTAGCATGACCAAGAGAGTCCCAGAGGCCACAAGGCTCCAGACCAGGAGGTAGAACATGATCCTGGTTTTAGATCATTTAATCCTCAGCTTCTTTCCTGACTTCCTCTGGATCTGTAAGACTTAACTCTCCTCACTGGTCAAAGAGCCACGTTGCCTCTTTCCACACCTGGTACTCTCTGACCCTCCAGAGGTCTGTGTTCTGTCCTGATAACAAGATGAAGTACAGGACTGAAAGCAGTTAAAGACTCCTTTGTGTCTTTGGATTCAGCTGGCTCCAAAAAAACAAGGAGAAGCTGAACATGAACAGTCCAGGGAGGATCTCTCCCGGGGACGGAGGCTGGAGTTTCACCTGGAAGACTGAACAAACATCATGAGGAGCCGTCAGCCCTTCCTTTCTGATCTCTCTCTCTGGGATGTCTCAGATGACGTCTCTCACTCTGGTGAAGTCGGAGAAGAAACTCAGCAGATGGATAGAAATCCTCAAGATGCATTCCTGAATAAAGTGTCTTGGGAAGAGTTCTCCTTTTAAGCCAAGTGTGAATTAATGTTGAATCAGTGATGCAGTAATCTCACTCAGCACATGCTGTTTGATGGTTGGTGCATCAAATCTGAGCTCATTAGAAGTTGAAAGTTTAACAGCTTGTTTCTCCATGTAACCACACTGCCACCTAGTGGCCACAGTTAATGTTCATTTCTGTTGTTACTGTCAGATGAGTTAGTACATGTAGGATCAAACTAACTGTTGGATCTGCTGCCATTTTATCAGCAGTGTTGAGTTTGTGCTTCTGATAGTTCAGTAGTTAGGAAGTTTATGTTGGTGCATCACGTTCTGAAGGTGTAGGAGTCGCACGTCGGAGCTCACTAGAGATTTCCACCAGTGTGTTTAGAAAGTGTTCAAGTTCAGCTTCACTTACCTGAGATGATCAACATCCTCATGTCTTCTGTGTGATACTCTGAGCGTTGGGTCAGTGATGGAACATAAGTGCTGCTGCTCGGTTGTTATGTTTCTGTCTCCTAAGTTTAACCAGACATTTGTATGTTCCCAGCGTGATGAGAGAGATTTCTGATCTTGTCCCGATGCTCGTGCTGTAAGTCAGTGATTCCCAAAGGGGGGTCGCAAGTTGCTTTCCAGAAATAAAATAAAAATTTAAAACCGATTAGAAGTAGCATATGTTAGCCATGATTGTAACACAAGATAAAACTAGTGGCTAAATTTAAAATAAAACCAAGCTAATAAATAAAAAGGGAACAGCTCTTTTGATTTTCTTTGACCACTCTGACCCCTGAGGTCATTGCAACAGATTTACGACATATTAGCGACAGAATCAGTTGCTATTTTGTGTTGTCAATATGCTCGTGTTTGGATCCGCCTATAGTGCGTGCACGGTTGCGCGCAATGTTTATATACGTTCATAGTGGGGGGTCGCGAGTCACTTGCACCGTTACTTTGGGGGTCGTGGGCTAAAAGTTTTGGGAACCCCTGCTGTAACTGACCGGAGGAAGAATGAAGTTAGTTACTGAGAGTCTTCACTTGTATTAAAGTGGTTCTGTTTCTGCTGTTGATGTCAAGATGCCAGTGCCTAATGAGGTGTTTATTTGTTACTCCTGAGTGTTGACCTGTGACAATAAATACTGCTGGAACACAATACAGTTCAGAGAAGAAGTCTCCTCGTCTTCATTCCTGAGTCCTGACCGATCCTGTTCTCTGCTGAAACCTGTCAAATAATCTGTGATTTACAGTAAAATACTGACAGCTGAGGTTACAGGAAAAAAACTTACAGTAAATTACTGTGAAAAAAATGTCTTGTTAACCTGTTAACAGTAACTTATTTAAAAAATGCAGTCTGCCTCAGTGATGAACACAGTGCATGACTATATTTATTGCAAAGTTCAACTTTACAGTAAATTACCAGCAGCTGTAGTTGTCGGGATTTCATTGTGAAAAACAAACAAACGCTCCAGACATTCGAGTTGGTTTCATAGATTTTACAGTCAGCTGCTTCTGGTAAACTGGACAGAACAAATAAAGATCATTGTAAACCAGACTATCGTTGGTACACTTTAACAGTTTTTACATACATAGACTGAATTCTGCTGGGCTTCTAGTTCCACCAGATTAAAATGGAGGATCTGCCTTTATGAACCCGTTGCCGTGGTGAATCGAAGTATCGGAGCTCCATTGATGAGGCTTTTTTTCAGAGTTTCACATCTCAGACTCAGTCAATCATAAGCTCAAAGTTTGTTAAGCCTGCTTTCTGAAACTGGGCCCTGGTGTTTGTCCTACTGCAGGCTGCATTCACAGCACACAGTTTTCCTTCAGTGGCTCTGTGTTTGCATCTGTTTGGCTGCTCATTAATGCAGCTGAACAGCCAGCTGATGTCCACATGTTGAGCTCTCTGCCTCCTGTTCAAGCTGATCACCTGAAGAGAGGTGAAATGTGCATCAGTCAGCCTTTTCAAGCAGCTGATGGCCATTTGAACAGAGAGGCGACCTGGACAAACACACGATGGCCCGTTAAGTGAACAAACAGCTTCACTGTGATGTTAATGATGTGTTTGGACTCTCTGAGCTGCCGAGAGAAGCAGCAGATGTTTGTGAACAAACTGTTTCATCTGATTTCAAATTCTTAATGATTCTGCCTTCTTGTAAATTCAACATTAAATGTGACACAGGAAGTTCTTTCTGTCTTTGTTGTCCAAAAAGCTTCAGCAGGATATTTTCATGAGCCTCTGATGTGATAACAACAAGCGCTTCATTAAAAATCTGCTCTGTGTGAAGCTCACTCCCTCATACACATCAAATATGATCAGCTGATTTCAGGAAACCAACTAACTAAACTTCATCTTCTGCTGAAATCAAGGAGCCATTGTTTCTACACGGCCTTAGCGACGGTAACTAGGGGGCGGGGCGAGACGCAGCGAGATCGCGAGAACACTCCGCGGGATCCCGCAGCGCGCCTGTGTCTCACCCGGAAGACCTCCGAGGACAGAATCCAGACTCAGTCCAGGACAACGCAGCGGAGACCTGCAGGACGATGGAGAACCAGAACCCGGACCAGAGGAGCCAAACAGCAGCCTCGTGCTCTGATAGCACCGATGTTCAGGTCAGTGTTCATGACTTCATCACGAGACTAAAGACACGAGGAAGAGTCTCGAGGGTCCGTGTATCATCCGTTCATTCTGTTGTTAGAGATCAGACCCTGAAAACCCGCTCCAGGGTTTGTGTTGACGTGGTTTGATTTCCAAAGTGTCTCCGTGATTCCTGTTTTCATCTTGAAGAGAGGAAGCTGAAAGAAAACTCACGAGCGTTTCTCTTTGCTTTGTTCTGTGGGTTTTCCCGCGCGGCGCATGCGCGGTGCGGCCCGCGTTGTGTCGGGAGCGCGCGGAACAAACAATGATGGTGAAAATGAAGCAGAGTCATTATGTTTCCTCGTGTGTTGGTGAGTTTCTCACAGTGACAAACAGTCCGCCTGCATTATTATCCTCTGAATGATCGTCCTGCATGTTTCAGCTCTAAATAGTGTTTGTGGAGACTCTTTGTAGAGATCAGAGTCAGTCTGGACTTCAGTTTTCCTCCTCTGCTGCTCAGCTCTTCAACACGTTCACTGTCAGGGACGTCTCTAGGAGTGAAGGACAGGGGGGGCTTGGCCCCAGCGTCTGCGTAACTTGTACTTTCAAAGTCTTTGTTAGAACCACACTGATGTTAACAAAGTCACACATACTATGTTCTCCTGTTTCTCCTGAACAGAAGTTTCTGTACTGGTAATGTTGGGGGTCAGATTTGGCTCTGGTACCACAGCTGCTTCTCTCACTGACCAGGAGCTGGTTGAATAATGTTAACATTACTGTAGCTAGCTAGCCTAGCTAAAAGGTCAGATAGCCTAACTGGAATTCAGTGCTGCAACAAAGACGACCTGATGCCTTAACAAGCGTCAGGTGAACAAACGATGAACATTCACCTAAAAGTGCCATTTTAGTCGCAGCTTTGTTGACCTCGCTCTGTCGCGGCAGAGCAGCAGGCTCCAGCTTTAGCTGAAATAATTAATTTAGGCTTTGGCTACCTGCCAACAAATGTCTGAGGTTAGAAGAAAACTAAACAGCCCACATTTCCTTAGACCACTACGGACCTCAGAATCAGCTGCTCTCTCGCTTCTCTCTCTCCTAAAATATCTTCAGTATCCTCCTGGTCCAGGTCAGAGACACTATGGGCCTTTTGGAAACTGCTTGCTGCTCCCTCTCCTCACTAGGGCTGAGCGGTTTTGGAAAATAATCTATTTTTTTAACAATATTGCGATTTAATATGCAATTAATTTTTAAGCTCTTTACCTTCTGTATTATTCAAAATGGACAAGCAGTAAATCAGTTTATAGTGTCACCAACACACTGTTAGATTCTCTGAGTCAAGTCATGGTATTAAATAATCTAACATCATCAGGTCGACCACGAGAAGAACTCATATTTCCTTAGCTTACCTCACTACACTTCTTTCTGCTGTGCAGTTTTCCGTCCATCAAAGCGGCGGATGGCCCGGGGATTTCACCCACCACCACGTTACCTGCTACTTTCATTCTCTGTGAAGTTTCTGTAGCGTGAGCTTCTGTCAAGCTTTAGGCCGTTAGGTCCAGC
>JALXJV020000396.1:0-10787 GCA_024633595.2 Lepomis macrochirus
TCTAAATACAAAGCTCACACAACACATAAAATACACATAAAATTAAAAGCTGCAAGCTAGCGATGCAGTGGCCCCTCGCATTACGTGGTGCGTCGGGTGTGAGCAGGTCGCTGCTTATTGTGGACCCCCTGCCTAGTGCGGCTGTGAATTTTCTATGCGCTCGGACGCTGCATGAAGGTTTTGTAACTTACTTCCTGTTGCCAGCAGGTGGCGCTATGACTGGTGCTGAATGTCGGCATATACATGTGTTCAGGGCGGGACTCTTATCCTACCTGTAACGTTTGGTGCAGATGTGAGCATGTCCACTGAAGTTACAAGCACTTCCTGTGTCATGGCGGCATGACTTGATCTTTGACGCCACGCCATCGGACAGCCCATCGGATCTAAAACTCGCAGATAGCACAACTTTTCATCGTCAATGCCTTTAGAAGGCACAGCAGAAATTTGAAGTCGATCCGACTAAATCCCTAGGAGGAGTTAGTTAAAATACAGAGTGTGTAAATCATCCAAAAATTGTCATAAAATTCAAAATGGCCGACTTCCTGTTTGGTTTAGGGCATGGCTCCAAGAGGCTTTTTTGTGCGTCTGGACATGATACATGTGCCACAGAAATTTCGTAAATGTAGGTCAAACGTGGGGCGGGGGCTGCTTCGTTAAAAGTCATTTCCCTTTGCCAGCAGGTGGCGCTATGACTGGGGGCGAATGTCGGCATGTAGATTTGTTCAGGGCGGGACTCTTGTCAAACTTGTCAAATGTCATGCAGATCTGAGCATGTACACTGAAGTTACAACAACTTCCTGTTTCATGGCTGAATCATCGACGCCACGGACACGTCCATCGACCTAAAACGCGCAGATAGCACAACTTTGCATTGTCAATGCCTTTAGAAGGCACAGCAGAAATTTGAAGTCGATCCGACTAAATCCCTAGGAGGAGTTCGTTAAAGTACGAAGTCTGCAAATCGTTCTAAAATGGACGCAGATTTCAAAATGGCCGACTTCCTGTTGAGATTAGAGGAGTGGTCCAAGAGGCTTTTTGTGCGTCTTGATGTGACACACGTCCCCACCAAATTTCGTGCATGTAGGTCGAACGTGGACGAGGGCTAATTTTTCCAATTTTCTAGGTGGCTAGCGAGCCATTTTGCCCCGCCCATCCGCTGAAACCTACAAAATACGAAATTTTTCACCAGTCCTGACACACGCGTGCCAAATTTGGTGAGTTTTCGAGCATGTTGCGACCGCGAAAATGGGGCTTACTTTGCAGAAAAGAAAGAAAGAAAAAAAAAATTAAAGCTGCAAGCAGCGATGGGCGGGCCCTCGCATACGTATAGCACGTCGGGGCCAAGCGGCAAACTTCCGGTCTCCCGCCTGACGCCAATACGGAAGTGTCTAAAACTGCAATTCATCGAAGTGGCCACTTGAGGCTGGCTGCAGAAGGGAGTCAATCTCCATTGACCCCATGTTAAAATGCCCAACTTTACAGCAGAATAAAACATGTTTACAGCCTGGTTCAAAAAATGGTTTTAGTGCATATCGCTAATTTTGCCCTTCGTGGACAACTGTGAGGGGTGAATTTTTTATAACTCACCTGCTTAAATTATATTAAGCCTTAAAGTTCTGCATTATTAGGGCGTGGCGCTTTGATTGACAGGCGTCTCTAACCTCTGCCACTCCTAACAATGTGACCGCCGTCTGTTAGCCTCACTCAGCTACACGGAGCTCTTAGGCTCAGCCTGTCGGAGGCTTTTGGACATTTCTACATACAGATACCGGATGATTAAAGGCAGGCTGTGCAGTTCATTGGAGAGAGAACCTCCAGGAACTCCGTGTTCTACTTGGTGAGTGAAATTCCTGTATTTTATTTATGTGTTAACATTTAACAGGTAACGTTATCTGCATACAGCCGGTTAGTTTAACGTTAGCTCGTTACGCTAATTAGCCATATACGAAGTAAGTAAGTTAGTGTGTTTTAACCACAGCTTTTAATGAGTCAAAGACAAGTCAGCAAGAAGAGAGAAGCCAAAATGTAACGTTATTAGATTAACCTTAGTGTTAGACATTAGGGTGATAATGCTTTGGGGAAAAAAGGCATCTGTGAGAAGTTGTAAGTAACGTTAACGTTAAAGGCTCAGCGCTCAGTTAGCTGATATTATGCTAACGGTAACTTTTACTAACGGGCGATGTGAGATTTAGCCACGTCCTCTAACGGAATCACTGTCAGATACTAGCCAGGTACTATTAGAAGTTTCTGCTTCTGACCCCGATGGACACGAAGGGTTTAAAGGCAGAGAGCGGAGGGGGCAGCGGCTGCCTGAAACTGTCACACCGAGGAGCACCGATGCCACTGTGTGAGCTAGCTGTCTCTCCCGAGGGGAGCCGTGCACCTCCGAGTGTAACGTTACTGTTTAATAACTATAACGTTATACTATTCTTGAATGATTCAGAGTACATATAAAAGGCAGGTTAGAGTCATCAATAAGTTATTACACTCAGTAGATTTAGCATTCCTTGAGATTCAAACAATCGGAGGTGAAAACTGCATTTGATCAGCGACGTTTCTGATAAAAGCTTAAGCATAATTCGGCATAACAGCAGTTGTAGGCTACCTGCAGAGATTTGCATCCACCTTTTTTGTCATCATATAACGTTAATGTGCGTTCTGCCTGCAGACAGGTAGCCGGGCTGTAACTAAGTTAGGGCTGATGGTTTAGATAAGTCGAGAAATTAGGTGTGTGAGCAGCCTCTGAGTTTGTTTGGTGGATTGGAATTTGCCAAAAAAGTTAGTACAGTTCAATAAGAAATGTAAAATAAGATCCTTAAAATAAACGTTCAATACGATCTGACTTAAGTAGTTATTGCGGTGTCCAGCAGAAACCCGAGCCCGTTCTCATCTCAGGGCGTCTTATACCGACAATTTGAGAAAGAGTGACAAAGCTTATAACGCATTGAGATGAGAACGTGTTGGAAAACCGTATATTCCACATATTAGTAAACAGTGTATTTCACATTGCCACCCCTAATTACTGTCACATGCCAGAGAGGTTATCATGCTGAGGTGATCTCAGAGCTCAGTAGCTTTATGGCTCTTTGGAAGAAGCTGCTTAACTGTCTACCCATTGTTGTCTTTACAGGTCCCAGAGGAGCTGAGTGCAGAACCTTCCAGATGTGATTAGCTGTGTCCAGCTCTTCAGGAGAGAACAGCCTCAGCTTCCAGCTCTTCAGCTCCTGCTTTTCCTTTTACACACAACACCTGAACACTACTTGACATGAATTTATGACACTGGGTTCTTATCAACAGACAGATCATTTTAATAACTCAACACATTTCAAGTCATACAAGACTACTTTTACATTTGTAACCTTTTAATATTGTTGTTTTCATAAATGCAAGACAAGAGTTTATTTATTTGTTAAACTATTGCTTTTGTATTACGAATACTTTGTTATAATGTGTATAAAACTAATTCTACATAATAAAATCATTCTTCATTATCAGTTTCATATTTTAATTTTAAACAGTGTGATCTAAACTTTATATTATAGTTAATGGCAATATTAATATGTTATTTATAGGCTAACATTTTACATGTTAGAAAGTAAAAATGAAGTGCAGATCATTCTGTTTCAGACTCTACCCACAGGATGGTCTGGATGTGCCCACATTATTCTGTGTTTAAACTAGACTTATATCAGAGCAGCAAGCAAGGCGCTCTTCAGAAACAGTATAGGGGTACTGGGTGTATGGCTCCTTATTTATCTTAAAGTATAAGGTAGAAAGTAAAAATACTCCTGCACACACAGAAGTACACTGCATAATTACTTTTCAAAATTTCATGTGAAACGTTCGGGAGTATTTTAACTTTTTAACTTATACCAGACTGATGTTCTTTAGCAAGAGTTCAGTTTTAATGTTTCATGTTTTTTCTGTGGTTTACCATTAGCTTTTCAGTAAGTAGTAAAGACAGGGAGTGCTAATATATATAGGATTTATTACAATGTGAAGCACAAACCATATCTTTTTTAAATGGACCTATAACACAAATATGGACAATATTTACAACTCAAACAGAAAGAGAGAACGCCTTTCCACATCAGTCCACGCCAACAGATACAGACTTCCACGACAATAACAAGGCTTCCAGGTCTGTGCAGCTCTCTGGCACCAGGTGGGACATCTGATCCACAGAGTGACTCTAGGAGGCAAATGCTTCAGGTGATGAAAAATATAAAGATAAAAAATACAGATGAGTCTTTAATAAATAGAATATTGTGAAGTAAATTTTCTAAGGCAATTCTATTCAAAAAGTGAATCTGATCTATTCTAGATTCATTACACAAAGTGAAGCATTTCAAACCCTTTTTGTTTTCATCTTGATTACAGTTTAAATGTATAAACATTTTAGAATAAAAAATACATTTCTGTATTGTAAATTATACAGAAATGTCAACTGGAGATGAGCTCTCTAATCAGCTAATTAACTCAAAACACCTGCAAAGGTTTCTGAAGCCTGTAATCTCTCAGTCTGGTTCTGGTGCTCACAATGAACTTTTCCACAGTATTCTAATTTTTTGAGATGCTTTTCTAAAAGATGCCTCAGTGTTTTTAATGTTGACAGCACTATTATGTCACATAAGTGGGAGAGATGGAACAAAGGAGACAGTCTTTAAATGTTTTTGTGTTGTCTGCTTAAGACAGACAATTTTATCAGCTGTCAAATGTCCAGCAGCCAAGTTGTTCTACTAACGTTAACGTTACTTACAGTTAAAGCAGGCGTGGAGGCATCAGATCCTCAACAAGAACCTTGTGACAAATATAAAAATTTTCTCTCTCAAGTGTCCTTTTCCAGACAATAATCCCACACAGCCCTGCCGACAGCAGCAGCGTTACTCAATACTCGGTGTGGGGAATTAATTAACGTGACAACAGCGATGGCGAACGTTTTACAGGTTCTATCATGTAACTAAGGACTCTACCGCAAGCCTATTATGTTTATTACAAGTAAAATACCGAGGTGACGTCCAGATAAACGACTCGTAACTACCGTTATGTAAAAGGGTTAATTGATTCGCTTCAGATTGTTCGTTTGAGATGTAACGTTAACATTAAGTGAAAATTAATGTAATTAATAACTGACTCATAGTTAACTGTTAACGTTGGTGTTGCAAAATAACGTTACCTTATTTATATATTAAAAAGCATTTAAACCCTGGTAAAGTATAATGTCAATAACAGAATTGTGAGTTATTTTAATATTTTCCGATGTCTTACCTTGATGAGCTGGCTGACGATAAACTGGTACCAAAGCGGCCACAGGTTCCAACCTCCACCGTGACAGCACCGGGGTTTAGAAGCTACCTCTGCTAACGCAGAATAGCATATAGCATTAGCTCCTTAGCATGAGCTAACTCGGTCATGTCGAGCTAGGCGGGAGTGGTTTCAGCAACACGTCACCTCAGCTCCACCCACGGCCTGCCTCTTTGCCCATCTATGGTTATCCGGGAGTGACGCGCGGTGACGCGGCGCCAAGATGGCGACGGCCGGCTCCGCCCAATTCGGGCTTCAAAACTGCTCTTGAGAAACCAACGGGTGACGTCACGGATACTACGTCCATTTTTATATACAGTCTATGGTCGGGGCGTGAGGCGGCCGTGTTTCATATTCTGGAGCTCTGCCAGTGTGGCTGTGCATTTGCTACACGAGTCGGACATTGCATGAAGGTTTTGTATCTCACTTCCTGTTGCCAGCAGGTGGCGCAATGACTGGGGGTGAATGTCGACATGTAAAATTTCATGCAAATCTGAGCATGTACACTGAAATTACAAGCACTTCCTGTGTCATGGCGAAGACTTGATTTTTGACGCCACGCCACGGACACACCGATTGACGAAAGCGCGCAGATAGCACAACTTTTCATCGTCAATGCCTTTAGAAGGCACAGCAGAAATTTGAAGTCGGTCAGACTAAATCCCTAGGACGAGTTCGTCAAAGTATGGAGTGTGTAAATCGTCCAAAAATGGCGGCAAAATTCAAAATGGCTGACTTCCTGTTGGGTTTAGGGCATGGCTCCAAGAGGCTTTTTTGTGCGTCTGGACATGATACATGTGCCACAAAAATTTTGTATATGTAGTTAAAACGTGCGGCGGGGGCTGCTTCCTTAAAGTTGACTTCCTGTTGCCAGCAGGTGGCGCTATGACTGTGGGTGAATGTCGGCATGTACATTTGTTCAGGGCGGGACTCTTGTCAAACTTGTAAAATTTTGTGCAGATCTGAGCATGTACAGCCAAGTTACTACAACTTCCTGTTTCATGGAGAATCATCGACGCCACGGACACGCCCATCGACGAAAACGCGCAGATAGCACAACTTTACGTCTTCAATGCCTTGAGAAGGCACAGCAGAAATTTGAAGTCGGTCAGACTAAATCCCTAGGAGGAGTTAGTTAAAGTACGGAGTGTGTAAATCGTCCAAAAATGTCAGGCAAATTCAAAATGGTGGACTTCCTGTCGATTTTAGGGTATGGGTTCTTGAGGCTTTTTTGTGCGTTTTGATATGATACACGTCCCCACCAAATTTCGTGCATGTAGGTCGAACGTGGACGAGGGGCTAATTTTTCCTAATTTTGTAGGTGGCTAGCGAGCCATTTTGCCTCGCCCATCCGCGAAAACCCACAAAATACTGAAATTTTTCACCAATCCTGACATGCGTGCCAAATTTGGTGAGTTTTCGAGCATGTTGCGGCCGCGAAAAGTGAGCTTACTTTGCAGAAAAAAGAAAAAGAAAAAAGAAAAAAAAATTAAAGCTGCAAGCAGCGATGGCGGCCTTCGCATTACGTAGCGCCGGGATGTGGCGCTGCCGCGTTGCATATTCTGGAGCTCGGCCGGTGTATCTGTGCATTTGCTACGCGATTTGGACGTTTCATGAAGGTTTTGTACCTCACATCCTGTTGCCAGCAGGTGGCGCTATGACTGTTGGAGAGTGTCGGCGTGTACATGTGTTCAGGACTGGACTCTTATCCTACCTGTAAAGTTTGGTGCAGATGTGAGCATGTCCACTGAAGTTACAACCACTTCCTGTGTCATGGCGATGACTTGATCTTTGACGCCACGCCACGGACACGCCCATTGACGAAAACGCGCAGATAGCACAACTTTTCATCGTCAATGCCTTTAGAAGGCACAGCAGATATTTGAAGTCCATCCGACTAAATCCCTAGGAGGAGTTAGTTAAAGTACGGAGTGTATGAATCGTCCCAAAATGGTGGCACAATTCAAAATGGCCGACTTCCTCTTGGATTTAGGGCATCGCTCCAAGAGGCTTTTTGGTGCGTCTGGACATGATCCATGTGCCACAGAAATTTCGTACATGTAGGTCAAACGTGCGGCGGGGGCTGCTTCGTTCAAGGTCACTTCCTGTTGCCAGCAGGTGGCGCTATGACTATGGTTGAATGTTGGCATGTACATTTGTTCAAGGCGGGACTCTTGTCAAATGTACAAAATTTGGTGCAGATCTGAGCATTTATAGCGAAGTTACTACAACTTCCTGTTTCATGGCGAATCGTCGAGGGCACGGACACGCCCATCGACGAAAACGCGCAGATAGCACAACTTTACATCTTCAATGCCTTGAGAAGGCACAGCAGAAATTTGAAGTCGATCCGACTAAATCCCTAGGAGGAGTTCGTTAAAGTACGAAGTGTGCAAATCGTCCCAAAATGGTGGCACAATTCAAAATGGCCGACTTCCTGTTGGATTTAGGGCATCGCTCCAAGAGGCTTTTTGGTGCGTCTGGACATGATCCATGTGCCACAGAAATTTCGTACATGTAGGTCAAACGTGCGGCGGGGGCTGCTTCGTTCAAGGTCACTTCCTGTTGCCAGCAGGTGGCGCTATGACTGTGGTTGAATGTCGGCATGTAGATTTGTTCAGGGCGGGACTCTTGTCAAAAGTGCAAAATTTCGTGCAGATCTGAGCATGTACACTGAAGTTAGAACAACTTCCTGTTTCATGGCGAATCATCGACGCCACGGACACGCCCATTGACGAAAACGCGCAGATAGCACAACTTTACATCGTCAATGCCTTTAGAAGGCACAGCAGAAATTTGAAGTCGATCCGACTAAATCCCTAGGAGGAGTTCGTTAAAGTAGCGGAGTGTACCATCGTCCGAAAATGTCCGCCAAATTCAAAATGGCGGACTTCCTGTCCAGTTTAGGGTATGGGTTCTTGAGGCTTTTTTGTGCGTCTTGATATGATACACGTCCCCACCAAATTTCGTGCATGTAGGTCGAACGTGGACGAGGGGCTAATTTTTTCTAATTTTCTAGGTGGCGCTAGCGAGCCATTTTGCCACGCCCGTCCGCGAAACCCACAAAATACGAAATTTTTCACCAGTCCTGATATGTGTGCCAAATTTGGTGAGTTTTCGAGCATGTTGCGGCCGACTAAATCCCTAGGAGGAGTTCGTTAAAGTACGGAGTGTGTGAATCGTCCCAAAATGGCGGCCAAATTCAAAATGGCGGACTTCCTGTCGAGTTTAGGGTATGGGTTCTTGAGGCTTTTATGTGCGTCTTGATATGATACACGTCCCCACCGAATTTCGTGCATGTAGGTCGAACGTGGACGAGGGGCTAATTTTTTCTAATTTTCTAGGTGGCGTTATTGAGCCATTTTGCCCCGCCCATCCGCGAATCCCACAAAATACGAAATTTTTCCCCACTCCTGACATGCGTGCCAAATTTGGTGAGTTTTCGAGCATGTTGCGGACGTGAAAATTGAGCTTAATTTGCAGAAAAAAGGAAAACGAAAAATAATCCTAACAGTTTCAATAGGGTCCTCGCGACGGTTCGGTGCTCGGGCCCTAAAAAATAATCCTAACATTTTCAATAGGGTCCTCGCACCGTTAGTGCTCGGCCCTAACAAAATAATCCTTACAATTTCAATAGGGTCCTCGCACCATTAGTGCTCGGGCCCTAAAAAGAAAGAAAGAAAGAAAGAAAGAAAGAAAGAAAGAAAAAATCCTAACAATTTCAATAGGGTCCTCGCACCATTAGTGCTCGGGCCCTAATAATCCTTACAATTTCAATAGGGTCCTCGCACCGTTAGTGGTCGGGCCCTAAAAATTATCCTGACAATTTCAATAGGGTCCTCACACCGGTAGTGCTCGGGCCCTAAAAAAAAATCCTAACAGTTTCAATAGGGTCCTCGCACGGTTCGTGCTCGGGCCCTAAAAATAATCCTAACAGTTTCAATAGGGTCCTCGCACGGTTCGTGCTCGGGCCCTAAAAATAATCCTAACAGTTTCAATAGGGTCCTTCGCACGGTTCGTGCTCGAGCCCTAAAAATAATCCTAACAGTTTCAATAGGGTCCTTGCATAGTTCGTGCTCGGGCCCTAATAATAATAATGCGCTAATATAACATTTATATAGCGCTTCATCATGGACACTCAAAGCGCTTTACAGGGAAGTGGTGGGGGACTCAACCACCACCAATGTGTAGCACCCACCTGGGTGATTCACGGCAGCTATTTAGCACCAGAACGCTCACCACACATCAGCTTGAGGTGAAGAGGGTGGGAAACATAGAGCCAACAATTACTATGGGGGGATGATTAGATGGCCAGATGGTGAAAGCCAGGTTGGGAATTTTTGCCATGGCACCGGGGAACCCCCTACTCTTTGCGACAAGTGCCATGGGATCTTTAATGACCACAATGAGTCAGGACCTCGGTTTTTACGTCTCATCCGAAGGACAGCAGCTTCTACAGCGCAGCGTCCCCATCACTGCACTGGGGCACTGGGATCTTATTATTAGGACCAGAGGGAAGACTGCCCCCTACTGGCGTACCAACACCACTTCCAGTAGCAACTTAGTTTTCCCAGGAGGTCTCCCATCCAGGTACTGGCCAAGCCCAAACCTGCTTAGCTTCGGTCAATCAGCAGTAGCAGGGTTTACATTGGTATGGCTGCCGGTGAGAAGAGAAGAGAAGGCCCTCTTCAGACTGTAGGTAGACTTGAGAGAATCGATTTGCTTGATTTCTGGTAGCCGTTCCCCGGCATTTCCTGAGCAGCCAGGAAAGGGTGGCTGGGTGACTGTCCGAAGGAGGAATAGTCGTAAGCATTCAAAGCTCTCAGGACACCACCATTCAACAGATTTTCCCCACTCAGCGACACACCCGCTGAGAAATCAACTCTGATAATTGGCAGCTCCATTTTGCGAAACCTGAAGTTAGCGAAACCAGCGACCATAGTCAGATGCATCCCTGGGGCCAGAGCGGGCGACATCGAGTCCTATTTGAAACTGCTGGCTAAGGATAAACGTAAATACAGTAAGATTGTTATTCACGTTGGCGGTAATGACTCCCAGTTACGCCAATCGGAGGTCACTAAGATTAATGTTGAGTCGGTGTGTTCATACGCAAAAACAATGTCGGACACCGTAGTTTTCTCTGGACCCCTGCCCAATCTGACCAGTGATGACATGTATAGCCGCATGTCGTCATTCCGCCGCTGTTTATCAAGGTGGTGTCCAGCAAACGATGTGGGCTTTGTAGATCATTGGCAGACTTTCTGGGGAAGACCTGGTCTGATTCGGAAAGACGGCATCCATCCCACTTGGGAAGGAGCAGCTCTCATTTCTAGAAATCTGGCCAACTTTATTAGCGGACCAAATCCATGACAACCCAGAGTTGAGACCAGGAGGCAGAGTCGCAGTCGTACCATTTCCGGCGTTTGGCAGGAGAGGACGCAGGCGTTTGTTGTTCGCCGCTTCTCCGCCGTATTTTCTCATAT
>JALXJV020000397.1:0-10778 GCA_024633595.2 Lepomis macrochirus
TTATCAGCTAGTATCGGTCACCTGTAAAGCACTTTGATAACGCTTTAGCTGTACAAATTAAGGTTGATTTGATATAACTATTTAATGACTGCAGCTCTTAAGCTGTCATAACAAAATGGATTATAATGCGAGATGAGGTGAGATTGTGGTAAAGCTAAAGAATTTCCTGAGGGCTGATGCTGAGAGGGTGTTTCAGTACTCCTGTTGAATTCTTGCTCTGCACTCTCCAGGTCTCCAGGCTGACCTGGAAAGCAAACTTTTCGGACAGCACATTGCCTCACACGTCATCCTGAAAGCTGTGTCTGGATTCATGAGAAACGACAACTCAGAGAAGCCTCTGGTGCTCTCTCTGCATGGAACCACTGGCACAGGGAAGAACTATGTTAGTAAGCTGATTGCTGAAAACATTTACAAGAAGGGAATGGACAGCAGCTTTGTTCATGTTTTCTCACCGATTATAATTTCCCATCTAAAAGTGAAATTGAGACCTACAAGGTATGATAAAAAAATAGACACAATCAAAACACAGTGCCTTTGTTCTGTTTTGCCTCCTGTATGAATTAAATATACTGATGTTTGTCCTCAGTCTCAGTTACAGCAGTGGATCAAAGGCAATGTCACCAACTGTGAACGCTCCATGTTCATCTTTGATGAGATGGACAAGATGCATCCTGGATTGATTGACAGCATAACGCCATTCCTGGAGTACCACAGCAAGTTGGATGGAGTTTCTTATCGGAAAGCAATCTTCATCTTTCTCAGGTAAAAGGATGAACACATTTGTTGAAGTATGTCCAATAAGAATTTTGTTGTTACCTTTTATAAGGTACAGTACACTGCACAGTTTTTTTAGATGTTTAACTAAGCTCATCTTCCTCCTAGCAATGATGGAGGGGAGATCATTGCACAGAAAGTTTTAGACTTGGGGAAAGAAGGACGAGGTCGAGAAGAGATTGAGCTGAACGACCTGGAACCATTGATTTCTGAATCAGCATTTACAAGTGGTGTGTAGACTACGTCATTTACTCTTAGTCTTGCACAAAAATAGATTTGATGGGGGGGGAAATAGATTTTTTTAGTACTGAAGGATCTCTCAATCTCCTCCTCTAGGTGGCTTTTGGAATTCACATTTGATTGACAGGAACCTGGTGGACTTCTTTGTCCCGTTTCTGCCTCTGGAGAAACAGCACGTTGTCCAGTGTATCAAGGCCGCGATGAGAACCAGAGGATATCTACCCGACCAAAAAGTGGCCAACAAGATTGTCAAAGAATTAGTTTATTTCCCCAAATCTGAGAGAGTTTTCTCTGTCAAAGGCTGCAAGACGATTCAGAGCAAAGTGGACTTCTACATGTAATGTCAGCACACAAGATTATTATGCAAACTAAAGCTTTGCACAGTACTTGTAAAGGTTTTAGGCAGGTGAGGTAGAGTACAAATGCTTTCAAAAAAGAGATGTAACTGATTAATAACTGATTGGCAGCTGTGTGGTTTTGAAAGGAAATATTGGATTGCAGCAAACATTAATGCATAATATTGTGTCTGCATGGCAAATTCAGAAAGAGAAAGAAGTGTATGAAAGAAGGAGGCCTGCAGAATCAAGAAGTTGGCCGACTCTTATTTAAGTGTCTTGTTCTTGAATCGCATGTCAATGTTATTCCTTACATGTCTGGAGCAGAGGAAGGAAAGGACAACGACGAAGATTTAAAGGGGGATTTAGAGGGTTAGTCTCTTGCACAGTCCCTTCTGCACATTGTGTGTATGATCTTGTATGTGCACCTTATGTTGTAATAAAAAAAACAACTGTTTGTCATATTTTTGTTGCTTAATATAGACATGGGCTTTGTTAAGATTGCTAACAGTGTCTGTGTGTGGGGGGTCGGGGGGTCACTGCAGACTAAAAACACTCTTAGTACAACTTTCGTAATTAGCTCCTAACACTAGCTTTCACAGTGCCTCATTTCACTGGGGCTTTGCGTCAATCTGCTGGCTTGCTTCACTTTATGAAAGTTATGGAGCAGATTTTATCCCCCTCTGAGCTGGGAAAGTTAGTGATGGACACGAGACAGAAAGACGGAACGAACTATGTGTGAAAAGCCGCAGCATGCTGCAGGTTCCCGTAAAGCCGGACTGCTATGTGAAAGCACACATGATTGCGGGATAAAACTACAAACTTTTGCTCAGTATGAATAAGCGAATGTGACTTAAATCCAGATATTCTTTCCGCACTGATCTCCGTATGAAAACGGCTACACTCCTTCTTCCCTCTTAGCTCCTGTCTCCTACCACCCACCCCTTTCAAATCTATGCCAATCAAACAAGTAACATGAAAATAACATAAGCAACAACCAATGAACGCCTCTAAACTGCATGTACGATTTTGGATACCTTGGTACATCGGGGACCAATTTAAGTTCAACACACAACCAACAAGAATGCCTGTCTGCTGCTAATTACCGTCAAATAGAAATTATATGCCCAATATATTTAGGCAATGGGTGGCTTAAACTAGGTTCCTCCTGTGCGTGTGGAGATGGTCGTCTACCAGAAGAGGAAAGTGCATCGAACACGAGAACATGAGCCAAATGCAAACCAGCATGCCATCAGCCGCCTCACCCATCACATCACGTCCCTATGCAACAGTCTAAGAGAGAATGGACTACAGGAAATTGCAGCCTTCAAGCAAGCGTCTGATGAGTTTGTCTCATCTGGTTCGTGTCATCTGCCTCATTTCTGGCTAACTTGTAACCTAGTCACAGGTGCAGCAGGGATAGAGGTTGTTAGGCAGGAAAAAAGAATGATATTTTATAGCATAGAAAAAACGTATGTGTGAGTGACAACTTACAGGGGTAGGACCTCTAAAAAGACAGCTTATAGGACATCCTTCGTGGAAGTCACTTCATTATATATATCACATGTCTGAACAAAGAACAAATAGATTGAGAATTAAATGGTGGTACTGACGAATAAAAAATGCGCAGTGACAGTTAACTTGATGTCAGGACTACATGGGGATTATTATGAGGCTTATGGTTCAGCTCCACATGTCTCATTTGTCAAGCTGACAAATAATTCCCTGACTTGAAAAAGAAAACCGCGCGGCAAACAAAGCCCATCTATAGGTTGCTACCACGCCTTTACATAGACTGTTGATGAAAAAATTTTTTCCATGACATCTGTTTTACTACAAGACCATGAAGAAAGACAAAGATCAAACTTGACTGTGTGGCTGAAGGACTATCAAGATGACTCAGAACTGTAGCTGCAGCTGAGACAACAGTATTTGCATCACATTCATTTTATTAAATAGCGACTTGACTTCTTGACAATAAGCAGTTTCACTGTTTTTGGTTTTTGCTACTTTTCTCCCTGTAGCAGGACATGGACAGGATCCTTGACGCTATTTTATTCTTTGCTGTATCTGTATGTAAGCCTGCCACAGTACTAACAAAGCAGACTTCGTTTCAACAGTAAATGTGAGAGCGGATGTGTCTGCCTGCAAAGAAGCTCAACAGGAAACACACACACACTCTGACATCTCACTATGCCACATGACAAGCGTGGTTTGGCAGCAAACTGGCGGTAAATTCAAGTATAGTTTATGGACTGGTCCTAATGATAAACTTTGTCTGCCCAGACATTATTTGCCATGCTATGCAAAGTTGACACATAAAATCAACCAAATAAAGGCAGGGATGATGAATCTGATGCAACAACAACATTGGTTCATAAAGTGATTAAAAACATACACTCTAACATTTTATCAAACATGGTCAGTATGCCTGACACACAACACACAACACAGGAAGAGGTGTAGCATTGCTAACTGTAATAAATCTCCCTCAGTACTACCTGTTTTTTGTATTTGATATTGTTTCATATCTTAATATGTTTGATATTACTTTTACAGATAGGATTTGAGGATGTTAAGTCAATTTCTGCCCTGTACAGCATGTGTTACCCCTGGATTCAACTCTCTCATTAGATTGTCAGAGGAAATTGTTAGTTCAACTCTTGAAAATTTTGAACTTTAAACAATACAAAAATAAAATTGAATAAATCAACAATAAATAACAGGGTTCTGTTGTTGGTTGAATTATTAAAATGCAGTTTTTCATATTAATTATTATTGTTTTTGTCGTGGCTCAGATTTAATCCTTTATTTAATTTGTATTTTCCCCAAACAACAGTTCTTATTTTCCAAATGCTTGTATGCTAACAAGATGCACATGTCTCTGTATGTCCAGAGTGAGGATTGGTCCAAGTATTTTGTGCAAAGGAAGGTGTAACCTAGTAACTTTGACTTATGCATATGTTTATGGAAAATGAGAGGTTTACAATATCTTAAATATGTTATGATAATAAAGTCAAATTTTCAACAGAGTTCAAAACCTGGGTACCATGGTAGGACTTCATTAGCCTCAAACGGAACCAGGTATAGCAATGGTACACATACTTAAACTGTGATGTATTTATTGTTAGCCTACATATGACTGTATGAAAGAAGGTGAGCAGCAGAATTAACTGATTGCCCCCTATCAAACCACCTGTTATTTGAAACAATGTCTTACCTCACTTTTGTTCATTATGAAGTATTCATGTGGTTGAAAAATACGTTTTGACATCACCACAATAACAGAGATTTAGACTAGGCCTATCCTTGGATATGTTATGATAAAAAAGGTTGAAAACCTGAGTACCACGGTAAAAACCAAGAATGCAAAGAACAGACTTGTGTTCTTAGGGAGAACATTCTTTTCGTTCTTGGAAGAATGAACTTGCAATGTCAAAAGCACCCAAAACGCTGTTGATGGTCTGCGACAATGCGTTCTTGCTGTTGTTGCACAATACCCCAAGCGCAGAGGTTGCCTGCGTTGCTCTTGATCGCTGTAATTATTATAACAGCCAGGTTTTATCCCCCAAAACAAAAAGCTCAGAATCGGGTTAATTGTAGGTTTTAACTTTGCTCATACTTAAAAAAAATAAAATAAAAATAAAAGGCAAATACTGTGACCACAACTCTAACAGTACACTAACAATGTAATGTCTAATATAACAATATTAATAATAGCCTAATAATTGTATAATAAACCAAAGACAGTACCCTCTCTTTCTATTTGGCAGTGTCAAGAACACTTCCGGGATTTTTAACCGTTTTTGCCAAAATGCAAACTTGTGTATTGGGACAGTTCTTGGGAGTAGGCTACAGACAAGAACACAGATTGAGAAGCCTCGGGAGAACGGCACTTTTGGACTCTAACGTCATGTTGGATACGCATGGGCCAGGCAACCACAGCCCCCTCCTCTCTCCTCGTACCATCAGACTCCGCTGTGTGGATTCAGCCCACATTGGCAAACAATTTAACGCGCTCACAGGCACACTGTGTGTTTTTTCTCTTGTGAGCTATAAGTTTGATGAAAAGCGACATGAAGCCGAAGAAGCGACATGTCCTGCTGCTCTGGATGCTCGTCTGCTCCGGCATGACGGAGGAGACCGAGCCCATCATCAGCACCAAGTCAGCGGTCGGCATGGCTGCGGCTCTGATCGGGTTTCTAGCTAGCTACCAGAACATACTCTGCTATTTCCAGGAGTGCTGTCGGCCCGAGTGGATTTCTTTAAACAGGACAAGTAAGGAAAATACTTTTTTCCCTGGTCCGATTATCAGCTAGTATCGGTCACCTGTAAAGCACTTTGATAACGCTTTAGCTGTACAAATTAAGGTTGATTTGATATAACTATTAACTGTAGCTCATAAGCTGTCATATAAGTTAACAAAATGGATTATGATGTGAGATGAGGTGAGATTGTGGTAAAGCTAAAGAATTTCCTGAGGGCGATGCTGAGAGAGATGTTTCAGTACTCCTGTTGAATTCTTGCTCTGCACTCTCCAGGTCTCCAGGCTGACCTGGAAAGCAAACTTTTCGGACAGCACATTGCGTCACAAGTCATCCTGAGAGCTGTGTCTGGATTCATGAGAAAGGACAACTCAGAGAAGCCTCTGGTGCTCTCTCTGCATGGAACCACTGGCACAGGGAAGAACTATGTTAGTAAGCTGATTGCTGAAAACATTTACAAGAAGGGAATGGACAGCAGCTTCGTTCATGTTTTCTCACCCGATTATAACTTCCCATCTAAAAGTGAAATTGAGGCGTACAAGGTATGATAAAAAATAGACACAATTAAAACACAGTGCCTTTGTTCTGTTTTGCCTCCTGTATGAATTAAATATACTGATGTTTGTCCTCAGTCTCAGTTACGGCAGTGGATCAAAGGCAATGTCACCAACTGTGAACGCTCCATGTTCATCTTTGATGAGATGGACAAGATGCATCCTGGATTGATTGACACCATAAAGCCGTTCCTGGAGTACCACAACAAGTTGCATGGAGTTTCTTATCGGAAAGCAATCTTCATCTTTCTCAGGTAAAAGGATGAACACATTTGTTGAAGTATGTCCAATAAGAATTTTGTTGTTACTTTTTATAAGGTACAGTACCCTGCACAGGATTTTTTAGATGTTTAACAAAGCTCATCTTCCTCCTAGCAATGATGGAGGGGAAATCATTGCACAGAAAGTTTTAGACTTGGGGAAAGAAGGACGAGGTCGAGAAGAGATTAAGCTGAGCGACCTGGAACCATCGATCTCTGAATCAGCATTTAAAAGTGGTGTGTAGCCTACGTCTTTTACTCTTAGTCTTGCACAAAAATAGATTGGATGGGGGGGGGATTTGATTTTTTTAGTATTGAAGGATCTCTCAATCTCCTCCTCTAGGTGGCTTTTGGAATTCACATTTGATTGACAGGAACCTGGTGGACTTCTTTGTCCCGTTTCTGCCTCTGGAGAAACAGCACGTTGTCCAGTGTATCAAGGCCGTGATGAGAAGCAGAGGATATCTACCCGACCAAAAAGTGGCCGACAAGATTGTCAAAGATTTAGTTTATTTCCCCAAATCTGAGAGAGTTTTCTCTGTCAAAGGCTGCAAGACGATACAGAGCAAAGTGGACTTCTACATGTAATGTCAGCACACAAGATTATTATGCAAACTAAACCTTTGCACAGTACTTGTAAAAGTTTTAGGCAGGTGAGGTAGAGTACAACTGCTTTCAAAAAAGAGATGTAACTGATTAATAACTGATTGGCAGCTGTGTGGTTTTGAAAGGAAATATTGGATTGCAGCAAACATTATTGCATAATATTGTGTCTGCATGGCAAATTCAGAAAGAGAAAGAACTGTGTGAAAGAAGGAGGGCTGCAGAATCAAGAAGTTGGCCGACTCTTATTTAAGTGTCTTGTTCTTGAATCGCATGTCACTGTTATTCCTGACATGTCTGGAGCAGAGGAAGGAAAGGAGAACGACAAGATTTAAAGGGGGATTTAGAGGGTTAGTCTCTTGCACAGTCCCTTCTGCACATTGTGTGTATGATCTTGTATGTGCACCTTATGTTGTAATAAAAAAAACAACTGTTTGTCATATTTTTGTTGCTTAATATAGACATGGGCTTTGTTAAGATTGCTAACAGTGTCTGTGTGTGGGGGGTCGGGGGGTCACTGCAGACTAAAAACACTCTTAGTACAACTTTCGTAATTAGCTCCTAACACTAGCTTTCACAGTGCCTCATTTCACTGGGGCTTTGCGTCAATCTGCTGGCTTGCTTCACTTTATGAAAGTTATGGAGCAGATTTTATCCCCCTCTGAGCTGGGAAAGTTAGTGATGGACACGAGACAGAAAGACGGAACGAACTATGTGTGAAAAGCCGCAGCATGCTGCAGGTTCCCGTAAAGCCGGACTGCTATGTGAAAGCACACATGATTGCGGGATAAAACTACAAACTTTTGTTCAGTATGAATAAGCAAATGTGACTTAAATCTGGATATTCTTTCCCGCGCTGATCTCCGTATGAAAGCGGCTACACTAATTCTTCCCTCTCAACTCCTGTCTCCTACCGCCCACCCCTTTCAAATCTATGCCAATCAAACAAGTAACATGAAAATAACATAAGCAACAACCAATGAACGCCTCTAAACTGCGTGTACGATTTTGGATACCTTGGTACATCTGGGACCAATTTAAGTGCAACACACAACCAACAAGTGCTGCTAATTAATTACCGTCAAATAGAAACTATATGCCCAATATATTTACCCGGCAATGGGTGGCTTAAACTAGGTTCCTCCTGTGCGTGTGGAGATGGTTGTCTACCAGAAGAGGAAAGTGCATCAAACACGAGAACATGAGCCAAATGCAAACCAGCATGCCATCAGCCGCCTCACCCATCACATCACGTCCCTATGCAACAGTCTAAGAGAGAATGGACTACAGGAAATTGCAGCCTGCAAGCAAGCGTCTGATGAGTTTGTCTCATCTGGTTCGTGTCATCTGCCTCATTTCTGGCTAACTTGTAACCTAGTCACAGGTGCAGCAGGGATAGAGGTTGTTAGGCAAGAAAAAAGAATTATATTTTATAGCATAGAAAAAACGTATGTGTGAGTGACAACTTACAGGGGTAGGACCTTTAAAAAGACATCTGATAGGAAGTGATATCCTTCGTGGCAGTCACTTCATTATATATATCACATGTTTGAACAAAGAACAAATAGATTGAGAATTAATTAAATGGTTGTACTGACGAATAATAAATGCGCAGTGACAGTTAACCTGATGTCAGGACTACATGGGGATTATTATGAGGCTTATGGTTCAGCTCCACATGTCTCATTTGTCAAGCTGACAAATTTCCCTGACTTGAAAAAGAAAACAGCGCGGCAAACAAAGCCCATCTATAGGTTGCTACCACGCCTTTACATAGACTGTTGATGAAAAAAACTTTCCATGACATCTGTTTTACTACAAGACCATGAAGAAAGACAAAGATCAAACTTGACTGTGTGGCTGAAGGACTATCAAGATGACTCAGAACTGTAGCTGCAGCTGAGACAACAGTATTTGCATCACATGACATTTTATTAAATAGTGACTTGACTTCTTGACAATAAGCAGTTTCACTGTTTTTGGTTTTTGCTACTTTGCTCCCTGTAGCAGGACATGGACAGGATCCTTGACGCTATTTTATTCTTTGCTGTAGCTGTATGTAAATGTGAAGCCTGCCACAGTACTAACACAGCAGACTTCGTTTCAACAGGAAATGTGAGAGCGGATGTGTCTGCCTGCAAAGAAGCGCAACAGGAAGTAACACACACACACACACACTCTGACATCTCACTATGCCACATGACAAGCGTGCTTGGCAGCAAACTGGCGGTAAATTCAAATATAGTTTATAGACTGGTCCTAATGATAAACCTTGTCTGCCCAGACATTATTTGCCATGCTATGCAAAGTTGACACATGGATTAAACCAAACAAAGGCAAGGATGATGAATCTGATGCAACAACAACATTGGTTCATAAAGTGATTTACAACATGCACTCTAACATTTTGTCAAACATGCTCAGTATGCCTGACAAACAACACAGGAAGAGGTGTAAGGTTTGATGTACTGTGCAGCCCAGATATGGGCATTGATCGTAAAAAACACAATTCCTATCATCCAGAGTGGAGGAGCAGTGGAAAAAGAAAATTTAATATTAAAAGCGAGATTAGCTAAATGTTGTGAAAACACTGGTCTTTCCTGGGCTAAAGCATTGCCAGTTTTGATAATGTACATGAGATTAAGTGTGAAATCCAGATCGGGCCTGAGCCTATTTGAAATATGTCCTCTACACTACTACTACTACTAATAGGGGATAGTACTGTTACTGTGGTACAGAGTGACATTCTTGGCTGGTTATACAGATAGCAAATTGTCAAGTGTTTGGGTTGTTTGGGTGGTTATATATATATATATAGAGTTACTGAGGTGGTTAATGTCTAGTTGTTGAAGATGCAATAGGATTTATCATTTAACAGTTAAGTTGTGTTTTCCTTAAAATATTTTAAGTATGGTTTATTATAAGCTCACTAATCATTTTGTTAATGTTAGAGATTTAGCGACTAATAAAGTATCCTGTTGAACTACGGGTAATCACGCGAGAAGAGAGAACAGGTGAACGGAGGGAAGAGTTACCTGAGCACGAGGGCTAGTCAGCAGCTAACAGTGCTTTTGGGGCACTTAACGCTTTAAGTTGAACTATTCGTTGTATCGGATACTGCGCTCTCTGCGTGGGAGTTTGTGACTGTGGGGCTACCACCGGAGGTGTGTGTATTTGCACTGGGAAGCGAGATTAGACCTGTTAGCTTCTGTGGCTAAGTTAGCTCGTGCCTTCGCGGTACTGTGACACCGTCGTGGGACGGACCGCAGACACACCGTCCGCCTGGTGGACGAGAGGAGACCGCATCTGGAAGAGTTTCGCCGGCTGACGCAGGTGTTTTCCTCCACTGAGGGCTGTGTTGCTGTGTTGCTGTCGGTGACGGACGGACGGAGCTGTTTAACGCTCGCTGCGCTGCTGCAGACAGCGTCGCCCTGATAAGAAAAAGAGTTTCAGACGCGGTAGGACCTGTGGTTTTCCACTCCACGCAAGGAGGTAACTTATTGTTACTTCTTCACTCTGTGATCTCCAACATTAAGCGTGCCATCAAACTAATGCAGGCCTGCTTAAAGAACAAAACTAAAAAGAGTGCACTCAGGTTATAAAAGACTAATCCCTATATTATCTTTTGAGATTGTTTGTCTTTCACTCACATATTTGTTGGATCTATCTATCTATCTATCTATATAGAGATAGATAGATAGATAGATAGAGATTATTACATATTGCATATGTATATATGCATATATA
>JALXJV020000398.1:0-10774 GCA_024633595.2 Lepomis macrochirus
TGTTTGAGCCTTGAAACGCTGATCAGAAAGCCTTCACCGAACCTGTTGACCCAGGAGACCAGCTTTATCCACAATGGGGTCTCACTTTGCACCACATCACAGCCAGAAAGACAGTTCCAGACGCTTTCTCTGCTTTTAAAGCCTAAGTGAGTGTGTGTAGTGTCAGTCGGTGGTCTTATGACACAACAGCCACCTGATGAGTTCTGAATGGAGTTTCTGCACTAAAATGTAACTGTATGATCAGGGTGGCACCGCTGAATTGATCTGTTGTGGTTTGGGGCCCCTAGGGGCCTCCTGAAAAAGTTGCCTGGGGAAGGAGCTAGAAGGTTGAAATTTCAGATTCTTAATTCAGCTGTCTGTCTGAGTGTTCTGTGCGAAGTTTGAAGCCGCTTGGAGTTCGCTTCAGTCATTCACACTTTAATGCCTCTAACACACAGAAACTGCTTGTTTGAGCCTTGAAACGCTGATCAGAAAGCCTTCACCGACCTGTTGACCCAGGAGACCAGCTTTATCCACAATGGGGTCTCACTTTGCACCACATCACAGCCAGAAAGACAGTTCCAGACGCTTTTCTGCTTTTAAAGCCTAAGTGAGTGTGTGTAGTGTCAGTCGGTGGTCTTATGGACACAACAGCCACCTGATGAGTTCTGAATGGAGTTTCTGCACTAAAATGTAACTGTATGATCAGGGTGGCACCCTGAATTGATCTGTTAGGGTTTGGGGCCCCTAGGGCCTCCTGAAAAAGTTGCCTGGGGAAGGAGCTAGAAGGTTGAAATTTCAGATTCTTAATTCAGCTGTCTGTCTGAGTGTTCTGTGCGAAGTTTGAAGCCGCTTGGAGTTCAACTCAGCAATTTCACACCGCGATGCCTCTGACATGCAGAAACAGCCGCCTGAAGCCTCTGTGTGCTTGAAGCCGCTTGCAAGCTCAACTCAGTCAACTTACATTGTAAGGCCTCAAACACGTGAAACTGTGTGTTTGAGCCTTGCAAACGCTGATCAGACAGCTTCCACTGAACATGTTGAACCAGGAGACCAGCTTTATCCACAATGGGGTCTCACTTTGCACCACATCACAGCCAGAAAGACAGTTCCAGACGTTTTCTGCTTTTAAAGCCTAAGTGAGTGTGTGTAGTGTCAGTCGGTGGTCTTATGACACAACAGCCACCTGATGAGTTCTGAATGGAGTTTCTGCACTAAAATGTAACTGTATGATCAGGGCGGCACCCTGAATTGATCTGTTGTGGTTTGGGGCCCCTAGGGGCCTCCTGAAAAAAGTTGCCTGGGGAAGGAGCTAGAAGGTTGAAATTTCAGATTCTTAATTCAGCTGTCTGTCTGAGTGTTCTGTGCGAAGTTTGAAGCCGCTTGGAGTTCGCTTCAGTCATTCACACTTTAATGCCTCTAACACACAGAAACTGCTTGTTTGAGCCTTGAAACGCTGATCAGAAAGCTTCCACTGAACATGTTGAACCAGGAGACCAGCTTTATCCACAATGGGGTCTCACTTTGCACCACATCACAGCCAGAAAGACAGTTCCAGACGTTTTCTCTGCTTTTAAAGCCTAAGTGAGTGTGTGTAGTGTCAGTCGGTGGTCTTATGACACAACAGCCACCTGATGAGTTCTGGAATGGAGTTTCTGCACTAAAATGTAACTGTATGATCAGGGTGGCACCCTGAATTGATCTGTTAGGTTTGGGGCCCCTAGGGGCCTCCTGAAAAAGTTGCCTGGGGAAGGAGCTAGAAGGTTGAAATTTCAGATTCTTAATTCAGCTGTCTGTCTGAGTGTTCTGTGCGAAGTTTGAAGCCGCTTGGAGTTCGCTTCAGTCATTCACACTTTAATGCCTCTAACACACAGAAACTGCTTGTTTGAGCCTTGAAACGCTGATCAGAAAGCCTTCACCGAACCTGTTGACCCAGGAGACCAGCTTTATCCACAATGGGGTCTCACTTTGCACCACATCACAGCCAGAAAGACAGTTCCAGACGCTTTTCTGCTTTTAAAGCCTAAGTGAGTGTGTGTAGTGTCAGTCGGTGGTCTTATGACACAACAGCCACCTGATGAGTTCTGAATGGAGTTTCTGCACTAAAATGTAACTGTATGATCAGGGTGGCACCCTGAATTGATCTGTTAGGTTTGAGCCCCTAGGGGCCTCCTGAAAAAGTTGCCTGGGGAAGGAGCTAGAAGGTTGAAATTTCAGATTCTTAATTCAGCTGTCTGTCTGAGTGTTCTGTGCGAAGTTTGAAGCCGCTTGGAGTTCGCTTCAGTCATTCACACTTTTAATGCCTCTAACACACAGAAACTGCTTGTTTGAGCCTTGAAACGCTGATCAGAAAGCCTTCACCGAACCTGTTGACCCAGGAGACCAGCTTTATCCACAATGGGGTCTCACTTTGCACCACATCACAGCCAGAAAGACAGTTCCAGACGTTTTATCTGCTTTTAAAGCCTAAGTGAGTGTGTGTGTAGTGTCAGTCGGTGGTCTTATGGACACAACAGCCACCTGATGAGTTCTGAATGGAGTTTCTGCACTAAAATGTAACTGTATGATCAGGGTGGCACCCTGAATTGATCTGTTAGGTTTGGGGCCCCTAGGGGCCTCCTGAAAAAGTTGCCTGGGGAAGGAGCTAGAAGGTTGAAATTTCAGATTCTTAATTCAGCTGTCTGTCTGAGTGTTCTGTGCGAAGTTTGAAGCCGCTTGGAGTTCGCTTCAGTCATTCACACTTTAATGCCTCTAACACACAGAAACTGCTTGTTTGAGCCTTGAAACGCTGATCAGAAAGCTTTCACCGAACCTGTTGACCCAGGAGACCAGCTTTATCCACAATGGGGTCTCACTTTGCACCACATCACAGCCAGAAAGACAGTTCCAGACGCTTTTCTGCTTTTAAAGCCTAAGTGAGTGTGTGTAGTGTCAGTCGGTGGTCTTATGACACAACAGCCACCTGATGAGTTCTGGAATGGAGTTTCTGCACTAAAATGTAACTGTATGATCAGGGTGGCACCCTGAATTGATCTGTTATGGTTTGGGGCCCCTAGGGGCCTCCCTGAAAAAGTTGCCTGGGGAAGGAGCTAGAAGGTTGAAATTTCAGATTCTTAATTCAGCTGTCTGTCTGAGTGTTCTGTGCGAGTTTGAAGCCGCTTTGGAGTTCGCTTCAGTCATTCACACTTTTAATGCCTCTAACACACAGAAACTGCTTGTTTGAGCCTTGAAACGCTGATCAGAAAGCCTTCACCGAACCTGTTGGACCCAGGAGACCAGCTTTATCCACAATGGGGTCTCACTTTGCACCACATCACAGCCAGAAAGACAGTTCCAGACGTTTTCTGCTTTTAAAGCCTAAGTGAGTGTGTGTAGTGTCAGTCGGTGGTCTTATGACACAACAGCCACCTGATGAGTTCTGAATGGAGTTTCTGCACTAAAATGTAACTGTATGATCAGGGTGGCACCGCTGAATTGATCTGTTATGGTTTGAGGCCCCTAGGGGCCTCCTGGAAAAGTTGCCTGGGGAAGGAGCTAGAAGGTTGAAATTTCAGATTCTTAATTCAGCTGTCTGTCTGAGTGTTCTGTGCGAAGTTTGAAGCCGCTTTGGAGTTCGCTTCAGTCATTCACACTTTTAATGCCTCTAACACACAGAAACTGCTTGTTTGAGCCTTGAAACGCTGATCAGAAAGCCTTCACCGACCTGTTGACCCAGGAGACCAGCTTTATCCACAATGGGGTCTCACTTTGCACCACATCACAGCCAGAAAGACAGTTCCAGACGCTTTTCTGCTTTTAAAGCCTAAGTGAGTGTGTGTAGTGTCAGTCGGTGGTCTTATGACACAACAGCCACCTGATGAGTTCTGAATGGAGTTTCTGCACTAAAATGTAACTGTATGATCAGGGTGGCACCCTGAATTGATCTAGTTAGGTTTGGGGCCCCTAGGGGCCTCCTGAAAAGTTGCCTGGGGAAGGAGCTAGAAGGTTGAAATTTCAGATTCTTAATTCAGCTGTCTGTCTGAGTGTTCTGTGCGAAGTTTGAAGCCGCTTGGAGTTCGCTTCAGTCATTCACACTTTAATGCCTCTAACACACAGAAACTGCTTGTTTGAGCCTTGAAACGCTGATCAGAAAGCTTTCACCGAACCTGTTGACCCAGGAGACCAGCTTTATCCACAATGGGGTCTCACTTTGCACCACATCACAGCCAGAAAGACAGTTCCAGACGTTTTTCTGCTTTTAAAGCCTAAGTGAGTGTGTGTGTAGTGTCAGTCGGTGGTCTTATGACACAACAGCCACCTGATGAGTTCTGGAATGGAGTTTCTGCACTAAAATGTAACTGTATGATCAGGGTGGCACCCTGAATTGATCTGTTGTGGTTTGGGGCCCCTAGGGGCCTCCTGAAAAAGTTGCCTGGGGAAGGAGCTAGAAGGTTGAAATTTCAGATTCTTAATTCAGCTGTCTGTCTGAGTGTTCTGTGCGAAGTTTGAAGCCGCTTTGGAGTTCGCTTCAGTCATTCACACTTTAATGCCTCTAACACACAGAAACTGCTTGTTTGAGCCTTGAAACGCTGATCAGAAAGCCTTCACCGAACCTGTTGACCCAGGAGACCAGCTTTATCCACAATGGGGTCTCACTTTGCACCACATCACAGCCAGAAAGACAGTTCCAGACGTTTTCTGCTTTTAAAGCCTAAGTGAGTGTGTGTAGTGTCAGTCGGTGGTCTTATGGACACAACAGCCACCTGATGAGTTCTGGAATGGAGTTTCTGCACTAAAATGTAACTGTATGATCAGGGTGGCACCCTGAATTGATCTGTTGTGGTTTGGGCCCCTAGGGGCCTCCTGAAAAAGTTGCCTGGGGAAGGAGCTAGAAGGTTGAAATTTCAGATTCTTAATTCAGCTGTCTGTCTGAGTGTTCTGTGCGAAGTTTGAAGCCGCTTGGAGTTCCGCTTCAAGTCATTCACACACCTTTAATGCCTCTAACACACAGAAACTGCTTGTTTGAGCCTTGAAACGCTGATCAGAAAGCCTTCCACCGAACCTGTTGACCCAGGAGACCAGCTTTATCCACAATGGGGTCTCACTTTGCACCACATCACAGCCAGAAAGACAGTTCCAGACGTTTCTCTGCTTTTAAAGCCTAAGTGAGTGTGTGTAGTGTCAGTCGGTGGTCTTATGACACAACAGCCACCTGATGAGTTCTGAATGGAGTTTCTGCACTAAAATGTAACTGTATGATCAGGGTGGCACCCTGAATTGATCTGTTGTGGTTTGGGGCCCCTAGGGGCCTCCTGAAAAAAGTTGCCTGGGGAAGGAGCTAGAAGGTTGAAATTTCAGATTCTTAATTCAGCTGTCTGTCTGAGTGTTCTGTGCGAGTTTGAAGCCGCTTGGAGTTCGCTTCAGTCATTCACACTTTAATGCCTCTAACACACAGAAACTGCTTGTTTGAGCCTTGAAACGCTGATCAGAAAGCCTTCACCGAACCTGTTGACCCAGGAGACCAGCTTTATCCACAATGGGGTCTCACTTTGCACCACATCACAGCCAGAAAGACAGTTCCAGACGCTTTTCTGCTTTTAAAGCCTAAGTGAGTGTGTGTAGTGTCAGTCGGTGGTCTTATGACACAACAGCCACCTGATGAGTTCTTGAATGGAGTTTCTGCACTAAAATGTAACTGTATGATCAGGGCGGCACCCTGAATTGATCTGTTGTGGTTTGGGCCCCTAGGGGCCTCCTGGAAAAAGTTGCCTGGGGAAGGAGCTAGAAGGTTGAAATTTCAGATTCTTAATTCAGCTGTCTGTCTGAGTGTTCTGTGCGAAGTTTGAAGCCGCTTTGGAGTTCGCTTCAGTCATTCACACTTTAATGCCTCTAACACACAGAAACTGCTTGTTTGAGCCTTGAAACGCTGATCAGAAAGCCTTCACCGAACCTGTTGACCCAGGAGACCAGCTTTATCCACAATGGGGTCTCACTTTGCACCACATCACAGCCAGAAAGACAGTTCCAGACGTTTCTCTGCTTTTAAAGCCTAAGTGAGTGTGTGTAGTGTCAGTCGGTGGTCTTATGACACAACAGCCACCTGATGAGTTCTGAATGGAGTTTCTGCACTAAAATGTAACTGTATGATCAGGGTGGCAACCCTGAATTGATCTGTTATGGTTTAGGCCCCTAGGGGCCTCCTGAAAAAGTTGCCTGGGGAAGGAGCTAGAAGGTTGAAATTTCAGATTCTTAATTCAGCTGTCTGTCTGAGTGTTCTGTGCGAAGTTTGAAGCCGCTTGGAGTTCGCTTCAGTCATTCACACTTTAATGCCTCTAACACACAGAAACTGCTTGTTTGAGCCTTGAAACGCTGATCAGAAAGCCTTCACCGAATCTGTTGACCCAGGAGACCAGCTTTATCCACAATGGGGTCTCACTTTGCACCACATCACAGCCAGAAAGACAGTTCCAGACGCTTTATCTGCTTTTAAAGCCTAAGTGAGTGTGTGTAGTGTCAGTCGGTGGTCTTATGACACAACAGCCACCTGATGAGTTCTGAATGGAGTTTCTGCACTAAAATGTAACTGTATGATCAGGGTGGCACCCTGAATTGATCTGTTATGGTTTGGGGCCCCTAGGGGCCTCCTGAAAAAGTTGCCTGGGGAAGGAGCTAGAAGGTTGAAATTTCAGATTCTTAATTCAGCTGTCTGTCTGAGTGTTCTGTGCGAAGTTTGAAGCCGCTTGGAGTTCAACTCAGCAATTTCACAACCGCGGATGCCTCTGACATTGCAGAAACAGCCGCCTGAAGCCTCTGTGTGCTTTGAAGCCGCTTTGCAAGCTCAACTCAGTCAACTTACATTGTAAGGCCTCAAACACGGAAACTGTGTGTTTGAGCCTTGCAAACGCTGATCAGACAGCTTCCACTGAACATGTTGAACCAGGAGACCAGCTTTATCCACAATGGGGTCTCACTTTGCACCACATCACAGCCAGAAAGACAGTTCCAGACGCTTTATCTGCTTTTAAAGCCTAAGTGAGTGTGTGTAGTGTCAGTCGGTGGTCTTATGACACAACAGCCACCTGATGAGTTCTTGAATGGAGTTTCTGCACTAAAATGTAACTGTATGATCAGGGTGGCACCCTGAATTGATCTGTTAGGTTTGGGGCCCCTAGGGGCCTCCTGAAAAAGCTGCCTGGGGAAGGAGCTAGAAGGTTGAAATTTCAGATTCTTAATTCAGCTGTCTGTCTGAGTGTTCTGTGCGAGTTTGAAGCCGCTTGGAGTTCGCTTCAGTCATTCACACTTTAATGCCTCTAACACACAGAAACTGCTTGTTTGAGCCTTGAAACGCTGATCAGAAAGCCTTCACCGACCTGTTGACCCAGGAGACCAGCTTTATCCACAATGGGGTCTCACTTTGCACCACATCACAGCCAGAAAGACAGTTCCAGACGCTTTTCTGCTTTTAAAGCCTAAGTGAGTGTGTGTAGTGTCAGTCGGTGGTCTTATGACACAACAGCCACCTGATGAGTTCTGAATGGAGTTTCTGCACTAAAATGTAACTGTATGATCAGGGTGGCACCCTGAATTGATCTGTTAGGTTTGGAGCCCCTAGGGGCCTCCTGAAAAAGTTGCCTGGGGAAGGAGCTAGAAGGTTGAAATTTCAGATTCTTAATTCAGCTGTCTGTCTGAGTGTTCTGTGCGAAGTTTGAAGCCGCTTGGAGTTCGCCTCAGTCATTCACACTTTAATGCCTCTAACACACAGAAACTGCTTGTTTGAGCCTTGAAACGCTGATCAGAAAGCCTTCACCTAACCTGTTGGACCCAGGAGACCAGCTTTATCCACAATGGGGTCTCACTTTGCACCACATCACAGCCAGAAAGACAGTTCCAGACGCTTTTCTGCTTTTAAAGCCTAAGTGAGTGTGTGTAGTGTCAGTCGGTGGTCTTATGACACAACAGCCACCTGATGAGTTCTGAATGGAGTTTCTGCACTAAAATGTAACTGTATGATCAGGGTGGCACCCTGAATTGATCTGTTATGGTTTAGGGCCCCTAGGGGCCTCCTGAAAAAGTTGCCTGGGGAAGGAGCTAGAAGGTTGAAATTTCAGATTCTTAATTCAGCTGTCTGTCTGAGTGTTCTGTGCGAGTTTGAAGCCGCTTGGAGTTCGCTTCAGTCATTCACACTTTAATGCCTCTAACACACAGAAACTGCTTGTTTGAGCCTTGAAACGCTGATCAGAAAGCCTTCACCGAATCTGTTGACCCAGGAGACCAGCTTTATCCACAATGGGGTCTCACTTTGCACCACATCACAGCCAGAAAGACAGTTCCAGACGCTTTTCTGCTTTTAAAGCCTAAGTGAGTGTGTGTAGTGTCAGTCGGTGGTCTTATGACACAACAGCCACCTGATGAGTTCTGAATGGAGTTTCTGCACTAAAATGTAACTGTATGATCAGGGTGGCACCCTGAATTGATCTGTTAGGTTTGGGGCCCCTAGGGGCCTCCTGAAAAAAGTTGCCTGGGGAAGGAGCTAGAAGGTTGAAATTTCAGATTCTTAATTCAGCTGTCTGTCTGAGTGTTCTGTCGCTGAAGCCTTTGAAGCTCCGCTCTCTGGAGTTCGGCGCTTGCAGTCATTCAGTCAACTCACTTTAATGCCTCTAACACACAGAAACTGCTTGTTTGAGCCTTGCAAACGCTGATCAGAAAGCTTTCACTGAACCTGTTGGACCCAGGAGACCAGCTTTATCCACAATGGGGTCTCACTTTGCACCACATCACAGCCAGAAAGACAGTTCCAGACGCTTTTCTGCTTTTAAAGCCTAAGTGAGTGTGTGTAGTGTCAGTCGGTGGTCTTATGACACAACAGCCACCTGATGAGTTCTGGAATGGAGTTTCTGCACTAAAATGTAACTGTATGATCAGGGTGGCACCCTGAATTGATCTGTTAGGTTTGGGGCCCCTAGGGGCCTCCTGAAAAAGTTGCCTGGGGAAGGAGCTAGAAGGTTGAAATTTCAGATTCTTAATTCAGCTGTCTGTCTGAGTGTTCTGTGCGAAGCTTGAAGCCGCTTGGAGTTCGCTTCAGTCATTCACACTTTAATGCCTCTAACACACAGAAACTGCTTGTTTGAGCCTTGAAACGCTGATCAGAAAGCCTTCACCGAACCTGTTGACCCAGGAGACCAGCTTTATCCACAATGGGGTCTCACTTTGCACCACATCACAGCCAGAAAGACAGTTCCAGACGCTTTTCTGCTTTTAAAGCCTAAGTGAGTGTGTGTAGTGTCAGTCGGTGGTCTTATGACACAACAGCCACCTGATGAGTTCTGAATGGAGTTTCTGCACTAAAATGTAACTGTATGATCAGGGTGGCACCCTGAATTGATCTGTTAGGTTTGGGGCCCCTAGGGGCCTCCTGAAAAAGTTGCCTGGGGAAGGAGCTAGAAGGTTGAAATTTCAGATTCTTAATTCAGCTGTCTGTCTGAGTGTTCTGTGCGAAGTTTGAAGCCGCTTTGGAGTTCGCTTCAGTCATTCACACTTTAATGCCTCTAACACACAGAAACTGCTTGTTTGAGCCTTGAAACGCTGATCAGAAAGCCTTCACCGCACCTGTTGACCCAGGAGACCAGCTTTATCCACAATGGGGTCTCACTTTGCACCACATCACAGCCAGAAAGACAGTTCCAGACGTTTTTCTGCTTTTAAAGCCTAAGTGAGTGTGTGTAGTGTCAGTCGGTGGTCTTATGACACAACAGCCACCTGATGAGTTCTGAATGGAGTTTCTGCACTAAAATGTAACTGTATGATCAGGGTGGCACCCTGAATTGATCTGTTATGGTTTGGAGCCCCTAGGGGCCTCCTGAAAAAAGTTGCCTGGGGAAGGAGCCAGAAGGTTGAAATTTCAGATTCTTAATTCAGCTGTCTGTCTGAGTGTTCTGTAGCGAAGTTTGAAGCCGCTTTGGAGTCTCGCTTCAGTCATTCACACTTTAATGCCTCTAACACACAGAAACTGCTTGTTTGAGCCTTGAAACGCTGATCAGAAAGCCTTCACTCGAATCTGTTGAACCCAGGAGACCAGCTTTATCCACAATGGGGTCTCACTTTGCACCACATCACAGCCAGAAAGACAGTTCCAGACGCTTTTCTGCTTTTAAAGCCTAAGTGAGTGTGTGTAGTGTCAGTCGGTGGTCTTATGACACAACAGCCACCTGATGAGTTCTGAATGGAGTTTCTGCACTAAAATGTAACTGTATGATCAGGGTGGCACCCTGAATTGATCTGTTATGGTTTGGGGCCCCTAGGGGCCTCCTGAAAAAGTTGCCTGGGGAAGGAGCTAGAAGGTTGAAATTTCAGATTCTTAATTCAGCTGTCTGTCTGAGTGTTCTGTGCGAAGTTTGAAGCCGCTTGGAGTTCGCTTCAGTCATTCACACTTTAATGCCTCTAACACACAGAAACTGCTTGTTTGAGCCTTGAAACGCTGATCAGAAAGCCTTCCACCGAACCTGTTGACCCAGGAGACCAGCTTTATCCACAATGGGGTCTCACTTTGCACCACATCACAGCCAGAAAGACAGTTCCAGACGTTTTCTCTGCTTTTAAAGCCTAAGTGAGTGTGTGTAGTGTCAGTCGGTGGTCTTATGACACAACAGCCACCTGATGAGTTCTGAATGGAGTTTCTGCACTAAAATGTAACTGTATGATCAGGGTGGCACCCTGAATTGATCTGTTATGGTTTGGGCCCCTAGGGGCCTCCTGAAAAAGTTGCCTGGGGAAGGAGCTAGAAGGTTGAAATTTCAGATTCTTAATTCAGCTGTCTGTC
>JALXJV020000399.1:0-10746 GCA_024633595.2 Lepomis macrochirus
ATATATCTCACAACTCTGTGGAATCAGTGAGGCACAAACTAGAAAAAGCCAAACAAAATGCAGGCAGTCCTCCAAGAGGCGCTGTAGAATGGCCAGAACCAAAAAGCTGGTGATGGTTAGGGCTTACCGTGGGTGCTGCCTCCTGTACTGGCACTAGGCTTGGTGCGCTCCACGTTGAAATGGTCTTCAGTTCCCTCCTCAACCCTGGTGAAGGGATGAGAAGATAAAGAAGGCTGGAGTTAATGTAACAGTAGAGTTTTTTAGTGATCACCGAGCCAGCAGCAGGAATGAGAGCTGCTGCTGGCAGAGTCCCATGTTGGTTTGAAAACGAGGATCTCAGCCTGGAGGGGCGGACACCTGAGCTCTCTGAACCTGTACTTTCCCATATCTAGGACTCTACTGGATGACTTAAGTATACATTATGAATACAGATGGTTTGGGCAGGAGGATAGGGTGCTCTGGTCTGTTGAAGTGGATGGTGCAGGTTTCTGAAGCATGACTTTAGGTGTACAGTTCTAAAACACATTCTCCAGCTGTCATAACTAGGGTAAATATTTAGACATGATGTGGTATATAAAATTAGATATCAGTATCAGGTTGATACTGAGTATCTAAGAAAGACATGAAGTAAAGGGGACTGTTTGACAAAGGGCAAATTACGCCATAAAAAAACACAGAGGCATCATTGTACAGTGGTTTGGTTATTAAGCAAACCAAGGTTGAAATTAATTTAAACTGGACTCAAATTCCCAATGCTTTAGAATTTCAGTGTCTGTGGAGGAAAGCACTAAAGAAGAAGGAAAAACACTATCATGCAGCTACTCATTACACTTTGAAAGTTGCAGATTATCTGACAATAAACACTGAAAATACATTACTTTCAAGTAATAAGAAACAAAGAAGAAATATAGAAACTTTACGCTGTAATGCAATTCTACACAGCTGTTTCTGACGTTCATTATTTGCTGTTGAGACTGTGCCAATCTAGTGTACGGTCATTTGGAGCCTAAGGTGTATAGTGTTGCTATGTCAGACTGCACTATAAAGGCTGAACTGTTTCCTATATCATATACTATGCAGCATGTAACTGAGTGGAAATTATTAAAACACTGTCCAATATAATGAAATGCAGTAGAGCACCACCACAAAGTAAAACTGACCATCAAACTGAATCAGAACAGTGCTGCCAACATAAACTAGACATTTTAGTTAATGCCCATTGTGCATTGTTATTGTATTGCATTGCATTGTATTCCTTCCAGTCATTTCTGTTTTGCCTGACCTGCAACCAAAATTCACAAAATCATTAAATTTAGACTTTCAAAAGTTTTTGCTTGCTTTCATGCGTGTGTTTGAAAACTGAATTTGATGACAGCTTTCACAGTACCTGGGACCAAGATCTGGGGGTCTGAAGCAGAAGACAGTTGGATTTTGCTCAGCTGCTGCCTCTCCCTGGGCTGTAGGGGTGCTGTCCTGAGGGGCTGAGCTCTGCCTGTGAAGGCTGACAAGGTTTCCCTGTAGGAGAGATACTGACCAAGTTAGCAAGCTAACTCCAGCGACTTAACTGTACAAAATGAGTTTCAACTTGTAGGGAAAGTCCTTACACAAACAATCCTACAGTACTCACGAGTAATTTAGTATGACCTAGAAAATCATGGCACGCTTACCTTGAAAACCCAGATTTATGCCCACTAGAAACCAAGAAATGATATTTAACAACTGGTGTTGGTCCTGGTCCTGCCTACTCTAATATACTTTTAAAACAGGCTTTGGAAATGTATTATCACTTACAAGTATGTTATGGAAACCATGTATAATGGAAAAAGGAATGAGACACTAGGAGAAGAAGAAGACTGAATTTGAACTAAACTCACGTGGAGATGCCTGGGTGACCTAGAAAACCCACTGAGGCCAAGAACAAAAAGAAAGCAAAATGTATCTATATATTCAACTTTATATCCTTTATTTATTATTTAACTTTGAAAATGCACCAAAATGCACTGTGTGCACCCTTGAGGTCTGGCAAACATGTCAAGTGCACGTCATTCCTCATAAAACATTTTAATTTAGCATTGTTTACACCCATGTTTAGCTTGCAGTATTAATCATCCCTGTCTTTTGCCCATTGCAGCATGTCTTTGTATGTTACTGCCACCTGTTGGCATTAGGGATAAGATCTATACTTAGCTGCACAATATGTGACTGTATGTGGCAAACTGACAAATAGTTGACACAAGATTGACATTGTCAATCAATATTCTAAATGTCTGTTGTGTTTTATGTGCTTGGGCAAAATAGTTTTAAAAACGTTCATGCTAATAAAGCTCTAAATTGAAAAAAGTCATTGAAAAAGAGACAAAAAAATCCATTTCTGATCTCCTAATCATTTACCATCCAGACATCTCAGGTCCTCTGGGACAGGTCTGCTTACTGTCCCCAGAGTCAAAAATTAAACATGTAGAAGCAGCATTCAGTTTTTATGCAACCTATATCTGAGTTTTTGGGTATCCTAAACCCCACACAAATGCGTTACAAAAGCAGAAAATCTTTAAAAATGAAATCTGCAAGCAGCACTTGAATGGACACTTGCCCTCACGCACTGTGGGGGAGAGGCCGCTTACACAGCTCTGAATGTTCGACACTGCACTTATCAAACATGTGAAATGTGGAAAAGACCTGACATTGTGTGGTTGAGGTTACTTTATTTCAAAATATTAAATCTGTTAGCCTGCTTACTTATTTTGGAACATTGAAACTTCATCATGCCAACGCTGTTTGATGAAACCTCTAAAGCTTTTCAATTTACCATCGCAGAGGTCTTTAAATTTAATTCCCAAATTTGAAGTCGATCAGAATAATTCTCTAGGAGTAGTTTGTACAGAGCATATAAATGGAAAAAATGTAATTTTCACTTTTAAGTGGATGACTTCCTGTTGGGTTTAGCATTTTTACTGTTTACTACACATGTAGATACTGGATGAAGGTTTGTGGGTTGGTCTGCTCCAATTTAAGCAGTGGTGAGTTAGGAATTAGGGGGAAAAATTTAAATAGATGACTGACACAGGTTTAAAATTGTGAGAAAAGGAAGCCTGCCATACAGGAAGCCATACATTTAATCGTGCTTTCTGTGTGAGTGTATATTTAGTACCTCGTTCTGGCTGTTCTCACGCACGTTGTAGGTGAGGTTGTCCTGGATGAGTGAGGAAAACTCACTGCCATACTCGGGGTAGTATACCAGCACATCTTTCAGGTCACGCACATTGATATACTTAATGTGACACTTTGTCAACGCCTTCACACCAGCATTGGTCATGATGACCTGGTCTGTTTGTGGAAGGTCAGATCCAATGAGGTTCCCTGCCTCTAAAATCAAAACAATACATATTCACTCTTTTGCTCCACGTTACACTATACTTTGTGCTAAATAAAGTCACTTGACCACAAGACAAACCTAATCTTCCCAGCACCATCATATCTTTCACCACTTCCAGAGATCCAGAGCAGACATAGTAGATGGCTTGTAGCACCTCGTCTTGACAAATGAGGTAATCCCCGGGGACACAGACAGAGGTTTTTATGTGGAGGGCGATTGAGCGCAGGCAATCATGACTGGCCCCCCTTAAAACTGGCAGCTGGATGATGTCCTGGTTCCTGTGCATGGCGATGTCAGCCCGCAGCTCAAAAGGGAAGTTCTGCAGGATCTGGGGATGTGTGACAGATGTAATGACGCGTGATGCTGATTGATAATTAGGGAATGAACTGTTGCCACAAGTTACCCTTTTTGAATTTCAATAGGATTTCATCTGATGGTGTACCTGTGGCCATGTGTTGTGAAAGATCATTAACAGTTACAGCTACATAGGATTGTCTTTGGAGTGCAGAACAGCTTTCAGTGCTCAAATGCCATCCAAACATTACCCTGAAGTATCTTTAGGACAGACAGCGCAATGTACAAAGTGCTACATGTCAACAACAATGAAAGGGATACCTACCTTGTTGACATCTATGCCCTTATTGGCCAACCATGTCGTCTCGAAGTGCGCCATCATGCGTCGTTCTAACTGGTGGGACAGACGGCGGACACGGATAAAGTCCTTTAGGTCCTTCATGCGTGTGTAGTATAGCAAACGTCGTGAGTACAACCGCTGGATGATGGTCGTTATGTTACCGAACACCAGGGCGTACACCAGCACTGTGTGAGACGGAAACAAACAGTAAGTAAATGTTGATATTACGTCTGAATATTTGTATTTCTAGAAAACATTCTGAATTGTGTTTTTTAGGCTATTACAAATTGAATGGATTAAACTTTTTAAGGTGACTTATATTTTTCACTTCTTTCAAACACTTTTGCTGCTTTAAAATAAAAATATATTGTTACCCAATAATCTACATCTGTCACTATTTATGTTTTGTTACTATTTATCTACTTATTTATCCACACCTGGCCACAGTAATTTAAGGCACTGGTTATATCATTCCTCTGACAAGCACTCAAAATAAAAAATAAACTCGGCCACCTCAGCTAAATATAATTTGTTTATATGTATTTAAAGATGGCAACTAACTTAAAGCCCAGCATGCACTCCGGCAAGCATGGTGCAGATGGAGAAGATCATTTCAGCGGTCGGTGTTGGCAGAGACGTTGCCAAAGCCCACAGTGGTCAGGCTGCTGAGAGTAAAGTACAGGGCAGCGAGGTAGGCACTGTGCTCCGTCGGGCCACCCACCGTGCTGTTGCTGTAGGGAGTCTCCATACGTTTGCCCAGATCACTGAGCCACCCTTGAAGGAGATAGAGGGTGAGACAACAATGTTCAAAGATTATGGTTCATATTATGGTTCACATGGGTTGCAGCAGCACCTTAATCTCCTGCAGAAATTCTGTCAGACCTGGGCCCTGACAGTAAACACAGCAAAGACTAAAATAATAATCTTTCAGAAACAATACAGAAATCAGATTACAAACGAGTTTCTATTTAGACACCACTAAATTACAACATACAAAAACTACATTTACCTTGGCCTTAACATTACATACACAGGAAACCTCAACATGGCTGTGAAAGATCTGAGGGACAAAGCAAGGAGAGATTTCTATGCAATAAAAAGAAACATTAAAATCTATATTTCAATTGAAATCTGGCTTAAAATTTTCCAGTTTGTACCAGAACCAATAATTCTATATGGTGGCGAAATTTGGGGGCCAAAACTAAATAGTGAATTTGACAAATGGGACAAAACAATCATAGAAACACCAAAAAACCTGTGCAAAGCAGAGCTTTGCAGATACCCCCTCTTACTAAAAATACAGAAAACATCAATTAAATTTTACACACACTTAAAATCAGTTAACCCCCAGACATACCATCACAAAGCCATAACATTTATAACATGTCAGGAGCTGAAACCAGATAAGAGTCCCCTCAACCAGCTGGTCCTGAGGCTCTCTGCAGTAACAAGTCCCCAACAGCCTCAGGACAGCAACACCAACTTAAACAGACCAAACCAAATTATCAGCAAGCAGAAAGAAAAATATATTGAATACTGGAAAGAAACAACCAAAACACAAAGTAAATCACAATGTTATCTGACCCTAAAAAGAGAATTCACACTGGCAAATTACCTGAGCACAATAAAATGTCCTAAACTAAGAAAAATGTTGACAACATACAGACTGAGTGAACACAGCCTGGCCATAGAAAAGGGTCGCCACAGACAGAACTGGCTACCAGAAGAGGAGAGACTCTGCTCTCAGTGTGACACAGGACAGGTAGAGACAGAGCTGCACTTTCTAACATCATGCCCCAAATATGAAACACTAAGACAAAAACACTTTGCAAACATTTCTAAAATATACCCCGAATTCAAATTTATATCAGACACACAGAAAGCCCCCTATTTACTAGGAGAAATGCCCAAATGTGAAATAATTGATGCAAAATGTCTCCTCATGCCATGAAGTGAGGACAACCAGTGGAAAATCAGACTGATAAATAATTGTACAAGTTTTCAAATTATTATTTGACTGTTTGATATTTTAGGAATTATTATTATTATTTTTTAATCATTTTTTAAATTTTTGTCTATTAATATACACACACATTTACGTTATTATTATTTATTTCATTTTAATGTTTAATATATTTTTATTTTTTTAACACACACCCTCTTTTTTTATTTATTTAATTTTTAATATATTTTTATTTTTCTAACACAAACACATAAGTTTTAATAACTTTCTGCTTTAATTAATTGTTTAATGAAATGTATGGGGTTGATTGTTCATATGTAGTTTGTATGATGCTTTGGTAATATTGTTGTTACACATTCATGCCAATAAAGCTAATTTGAATTTAATTGAATTATCTTTATGTCTGTGTGGCACATGTCAGCTCAGAGCTAAATGGTATACTTGGTCTAAGAGAGAACAAAGTGCATGTGTGGGTCCGTGTGTGTGTGACACAAACAAAACATCAGTGTGTTGCTTTCTAGCAGTCATTTTTTACTGACTGGCCCCCCTGACTGTATTGGCAAAAGACTATATGGTCTTATTTGTTGGATTTTTCACCTATGTGTAACTATATCAAGTCTGGATAGTCAGCACTGCGTTTAAATAAAATATTGCATTTATTTCCTGTCAGAAGGCACAATGAAGATAGTTAAAAAATACCAGCACATGGTAAAAACCTGTTTGAACTATTACTTATAAGGAAATATTATTCCCCCCTTACTGGACAAAACACCAAACCTGACATTCATACTTCAACAGCTTTAATAAGACTTACCAATGTGCCAGGTCTTGTTGTCCTCCATCTCCTTGTGTCCAATCATGTACCAGATGCAGGCCATCCAGTGTGCCGTCAGGGCAAAACATAGACAATAGCAAGGTCACCACAACGGCGCTTGTACTGAGAGTAGTGATCCAGCTTCTGAAGCAGACGAAGGAGACGCAGCAAGCTGCACAGTCTTGAGCAGGTGGACGAATGAGCTCTGAAGAGGAGAGGCAAGTACAGGGGAATTGTGACAGAAAAAGAAAGAAGAATAAAGTGAATCCCTTTGCCATGTTATATCTTATAACACACTTTGACTGTATTTATACTGCATACATAGAGACTTGTTTTGTTCAAACAAATTTGCTTAGCACTATTTTGAAAGTACTTGACACACAGGCAGGCAGTAGCAGCCTTGTGCAATGCAAGGTACTGTATTCCCAAAGGCTATACATTGGGAAATTGCTGCTTGTGTCAGAAACAGTGAAAACAGAAGACTTAAGATATTGTTGTCTAGTTGTAGGGCCTACTCACCATTGGGATGTGAGCGGCATACAGCATGTCAATGGGCAAGGAAGCAACCAGGTCCACTAAGAACCAGGTGGTGGCGTAAGCGCCTGCAGATGGAGCGCTGAGTCATACACCACCCTCCCTGACTGGTTGAGATAGGTGGTGCGGAAGTTCAGGATGATGTCTGCAAATACAGAGGTTGAAGGTAAGTCCCCCTCCCAGTGATTGGAAGACATCCAGTTGGCAAAGTTTCTGAATTAAAGAGTATAGCTGAAGATTGTTGAAAGCAGAGCTAAAATCAGCTAAAAGCAGCTCAGCATAAGCTCTTCAACATGGCAATAATAGCGTGATCCACACTCGCACTGAGCAAGTAGGAGCAACTGGTCTAAAATCATTGTTTTAGTTGAATAGGTTTTCTTAGACAGGAATAATCACAGAACTTTGACAAAGAAGGAACACTTCACTGGATTATTTTGAGGTTAAGCCACCTCAATTCAACCCATAGGTGCTTCCCTTTGAAGGTTAACCTGGCATTATTGACCAGGAGGGGTCCCTGAGAGAAACTCAGACATCCTGAAGGAACTACAAAACCAGGGCTGCCTGGAACTTGGAGGACTTCATGTCTCAGTTTCTCTCATTGAAAATCTCATGTCACCACATATAAAAAACTTAATTTGAAAGCACCACAATGTTTTTTGGATTCAGATTTTGAGAGCTGATTTGACCCACTTTAGTACTTTAGTAGACAGAACTGGCTTGATGATAGTCCTACCTAGTAGTTAGTGGAAAAATCAGGAAGAAGTGTTTTTTAATACACATCTTTCATTTCTTTCAACACTCACCTATGATAAAGAGAAGTTCCACAACAACATCAGTGGCGATAGTGGAGTGCGTTTCTACGGCGGTTTCATCATATACAGTGAAGCTGATGTTGTAGGGCACAATGACAGCCACGTACAAAGTGGCTAGAAGGATCAGCCAATCCCACAGGATTTTGGACACACTGTAGTGGGGCAGGATGAAGCGGGACCTCTGCACTGCTTCATTCTCTGCTGTCAAGGGCTTTTCAATCAAGCTCTGTAAGAGAACCGGGTATAGTAAGTGCAGCAATACATTGGTAAAAAACATACACAGTCATTATATACACACATGCACACCAATGTTCTTGACTTTCAAGCTTACATTGATAAATATACAAAAGCAAACAAGGCACATTAGAGAACCTGCAGAAATGAATAACTTGACAACCAGGTGATCACGAGGTGGAGTGCTGTGAAAATGAATAATAATCAGATGGACATTGCAGTGCCAGGATTTTGCACAACCAGATCATATAAATTTCTTTTGCTCTTGTGAAGAGATATGGTAAAGCTGCTATTTATATATCCTGACAGCTTCCTAAAGACACTGATAAACCTTTCAAATGGTTCTGCATTAATGATACATAATGACAGACTACGGTCAGTGAGGTTTAAACTTATTACCAACAATGACACCTGATAATTTCAACCTGGACTTGACATTGGCTTGACTTCATCCCTACCAAATGTCATACAATTTAGTAGATGGAGGTGTGAAATGCCAGAGAACAACAAAGTAGAGGAATCATGCTCAAATTATTTCCAATGAAATAAAAATTCAAACTGTATTGATCATGGCTGCTTGAAATAGAACAATGGCTTTCATGATGTTTGTAACCATTGTGGAAAATCCAGAAGAAAGACAAGACCTTGCTGACTGCCATCAACAACTGTTGCCAATTTAATGATAGTTCAAGCTATGTCAGCAAAAGATTGACTTTTATTTAATTTGGCTTCTATCACAGGAGTCAGGACACCCATCTGACCGTTGGCACTCAAGGCAGTCAGCCAGCACATCCAAATGAAAAGAAAAGCCTGTGTAGACACAGCATGTCACACAGCCACAGCTGGTCTTTGCACTTCACTAACTCACGCTGCAGCCCAGAGCTTGCTGTTCCAACTACATCTCCCAGCCTGCTTTGGTCTTGAGCAATGAATAAAGTCAGTCCTTTCAGACTGTTGCAGGATCCTAGACTTAAATGTACACCCCAAAATACTACTTAATCTTTTCCCCGCAGAGTGATTAGCATTAGCCTATTTTTTCATAGTGGGAGTACAACACAACAGAAAACTGTATGATCACACATGATCATAAGCCAAGAAGTGAGAAAATACTAGTCAAAGACTATATAAATGATAATAGATAAACTGAGTTTATCTAGATAGATAAACAGCTATTCTAGCTGGCTGTAGTAAATCTAAGTGAAACTTTATGTAGGCCCATAGGTGGCCATTTTAGCAAAGAATGTTTTATATCCTGCTTGTTAACTTATTTTATATGAAAATTCCCACGTCCGTGTCTGTCTGGAGTGGCGTTTGCTCTGAGTTAATTAACTAGCAACTTAAGCTAAGCTAACATATTTCACAGGATAACTCTGAAAGTACAGTATTATATCGTTTAACTTACCTGAAACCAAACTGTCGAATGGGCCACCCTTTGCTCCATTTTCTTTTCTTTTATAGTGAATTTAATGCAGAGTTATTGTACAGCTAGATTATTTTTTCACAACCTTGAACGAACTGTCCTGAGGTGCAAGTGCTGTTGCTATGGTTATCTACAATTAAATATAAAGTTCGCATTTAAAATGTGGTCAAACTGTTTCTGAATGTATATAAGTGATTTGAAAAAAATATGTAGGCCTAAATCTGCTATTCTGCTTTCCCCTGTATGAAAGGAATTTCGTGTTCCTCTTTTCTTCCCAGATATTCATATTTCATCGCTATTGTTTAACACTGTTGTGACTATATATTTATTTTGGAAATTGAAATTTAAACAGCACTTTAATGCTGTTTAAATTTCGCTGATCGAGGTGAAGCCAAATGAAACTTTATATAGCTACTTTGAGTCAGATAAGCCTAATCTTTAGCAAAGCATCATATTTTATATCCTGCTTGATTAATTGACTGTTTCATATGTAAAACTCCCACGTCCGTGTCTCGTCTGGAGTGGCGTTTGCTCTGAGTTAATTAACTACCAACTAAGCTAAGCTAACATATTTCACAGGATAACTCTGAAAGTACAGTATTATATCGTTTAACTTACCTGAAACCAAACTGTCGAATGGGCCACCCTTTGCTCCAGTTGTTCTTTTCTCTTTATAGTGAATTTAATGCAGAGTTATTGTACAGCTAGATTATTTTTCACAACCTTGAACGAACTGTCCTGAGGTGCAAGTGCTGTTGCTATGGTTATCTACAATTAAATATAAAGTTCGCTATTTAAAACGTGGTCAAACTGTTTCTGAATGTATATACAAGTGATTTGAAAAAAATATGTAGGCCTAAATCTGCTATTCTGCTTACCCTGTATGAAAGGAATTTCGTGTTCCTCTTTTCTTCCCAGATAGTCATATATTTCATCTCTATTGTTTAACACTGTTGTGACTA
>JALXJV020000400.1:0-10743 GCA_024633595.2 Lepomis macrochirus
AAATATGACAAAATGTCCATTAAGAGCAGCTCTACAGTGTTTCGAACACAGCTGTGCTATCGTAATAGACAGCTGCCTCAGAAGGTATAACTTTCAAGTGAAGGCATCTCTATTAACGTTGGTTTCGAACAGCCTTCTAGGGCTGCACTTACGGCAATGCGTGACGTCAGCATGCCATCTTACGCTTCTTGTATGATGGGCATAGCTAACAGATGCCTCAGAAATCATACTGAACAAACATGGTTGGTTACAGTCACATGCTAATATGATAGTGCAGTGTTCACGCCAGCAAATTAGATTTTTGAAGCTAGCGAGAACTAGCTAGCTTCAAAAATCTGGTTTATGGGTAATAGGCAGCAAGTCACCATCGATGCTGCCTTTAAAACTGGCCGTTACGGGGGCAGTTTGAAGGCATCTTATGAGACAGGAAGAAATTGTTCGAGATGTTTGGAACAGCACTTGATGCCTCACTGTTCTGTTAGAAACCTTCTGACAGCAGTTTAGCAGTTTAGTTTTTCTGTTTGAACTGAAGTTTGACTGGCCACCAGAATCTAAATTTAAAAGTGTTACATGTAAATAAAGGAGTTATGATTCAAGATGGCGCAGCTATTTAGAAAAATGTCCTGTAATGCAGCATTTTACCTGAACGAGTCAGGTTTGCATTTATTTACATTGATCATATCCTCTCCAGGGGACAGATAAGCACTCTCTGCCAGGACAATCACATCAAGTGGTCACACCTGTGTAAAGGAGCTGTGTGTGTGTGTGTGTGTGTGTGTGCGCCGCGTGTGTTTTTGTCCTCTTGGCTGCATCAGCTCAACTCCTTTTTAAAAATGCAATATTGATAACACCTGAGAGCTTCCTCTGAGTTGGAAAGACAAACTAAATGTTTTGTCTCATTTTTTAAAGCAGCACACTGTGCACACTCGAGTCTCTTTCTTAAGCTAAAACCAGACCAGACAGGGCAGCTCTGCATGCACAGTCCAGCTCAGCCCCAGGAGCTGGATTGTTTGTCAGGGCAGACTGAGTGCAGCTGCAGCAGTCATGGCTGCTGGGTTCCTAATTGCTAACTCATTTCTGTGTAGCTAAATTGTTTTTATGAAGTGCTGCCTAACCTTTTAGACTATTTTATGTAAATCTTTGTGTTTCAGTCTGTCTCTGTAGGATGATTTCGCTATGGCCTAAAAGTTTCTCCACAACACCGCAGCAAACATAAAAGCAGCCTGTAAAAGAGTCTGTGGGATATTCTTCAGATGGTAATGTCATTTTCCGAGAGAGCTGATTGGTCATTCTGTACAAACTGTCAGGAACCATCTCAGGAAAGCTCATCTGCATGCTCATCGTCCTCATCGGGGTCTCGCCCTGACTGCAACTTCGCACAGCCATTGAAGAGGAGTGGACCAACATTCCACAGGCCACAATCAACAACCTGATCAACTCTATGCAAAGGAGATGTGTTGCACTACGTGAGGCAAATGGTGGTCACAACAGATACTGGTTCTGAACTCTGCAATACAGTGAAACTGCACATTTTGGAGTGGCCTTTTATTGTGGCCAGCCTAAGACACACCTGTGCAATCCCCATGCTGTCTGATCAGCATCTTGATATGCCACACCTGTGAGGTGGATGGATTATCTCAGCAAAGGTAAGAAGTGCTCACTAAAACAGACTTGGACAGATTTGTGAACAATATTTGAGAGAAATAGGCCTTGTGTACAAAGAGAAAGTTTTAGATCTTTGAGTTCAGCTCATGATGAATGGGGGCAAAGTGTTATAATTTTGTTCTGTGTAGATCCATAATCAGTTCACCTATAATATAGATATAATTTAATTTAACCAGATAACTAACCCCACCCATGGGGTAAGTTGTAACATTTCACTGACAAAGTATCTCGTAGTGCCTAACTAACTTTAAACATGTGCTGTGATTCTTTAAATTACTGTTCTACTTGGGAAGTACATAATACATGTTCTGTTTGCTGCTAGAGTTGGATGAGACAACTGATACCACACGTCTGTACACAAAATATTGACCTAGTGGCAGTGTAAACAGGGGCCTACAACCACCTCTACTGCTCACTGAACACATTTAGAACACATTCTCATTTGTTTAATCTGTACAAACCTCCTTATGTAAAAATGACAATCTGTGGTTTATGAGGGGTAAGGTGCGAGACGATTTCATGACCAGGCACAGTGACTTTGTGGAGTTTTGGCTGGTCTCCTGGCAACCTCACAGTAATAACATGACTCCAGGAAGCCACATGGGCCAGCCAGGATACAGTCCAGGATGTAACCCCCAGTAAAAGCACAACATGTATTACACTTCCATTTTTATAGTGATTAAACAGACAGGATCCAATATGTTAGTCTAATTTTTGAGTTTTAGAGGTGCTGATTTTTAATTTTAGACAGAGCAAGACTACCTCTTTCCACCCTGCTCCCAGTGTTTATCCTTATGTAAACTAACGTCTGCTGGCTAAAGTTTCATATTTAGTCATTATTTAGTTATTGATCTTCTGATGTTTATTGGCAAGATACCAAATGATTTAATTCTCCAGAGTGTAAAACTATTAATTTAGACTATTTACTTTATGTCTACCAGGAACACTGTTTTCATAGGCCTATCACACACAGTATCAGTTATGTCTTGGTAAAATCATTCCCACATATTTTGATCTTAATCAGCCTTCGTGTATATAAAAGGAATGCATTTATTTGTCTTGTATTAAATATTGATATTAAACGTCTGTCCAAAGTTGCTTGTGATGTGGCACTACAATCATGCCACCATAAGCCTACAGCACAAACCTGCCATCTTCAACCAAATGGGGAGGGCACTTGTTCAAAAGAACCTGTGATCAAAGGAGCTCCTGTTCTCATGAGTGAGGTGTGATCACTTCAAGGGATTCAGCTACATGCCTTGGATCGCTGTCATAACTCATTTGTTGAGGTTACCTTGTGCCATGTAATATCTGTTTGCTAACTGTACATAAGCTGAAAGAGTATGGCTGCTCTTTTGTTTTTTATAGATATTGATATCAGTCAATCTGGTACATAGGCCTACATTATTCCACTTCCACACCTGGGCTGCGGTCGAAAAGTCATTTTTGCTTAGGAAGGTTCCTAACTGAGTGAAGTGAACCGGACGTATTTCAGTGGCAGCCATGATAAGTGCTGTTCGAATTCTCTAAGCTAAGGAAAGGGGACTCAATGCTTCCTTTCACATCTCGTTTAGCATAGGGTACACCGGACCATCCTTTACGAAAGGAAAGGAGAGAATGCCGTCCTACAATTCCTTGCGGCGGCAACATTTAAAGCGACGCACGTTCTCAAACTCAAACGATAAAATCCATTGATCACATCTAGCAAAATCCTTCCAATTCAGACGCACATTATGATAAAATAAGACTTATTAAGACTCACAATTACCTTCTTTCTTTTGGTTTGTTTTCTTTTGGCTTTTTTGTAATAGGTTTCACCACCGTTTTATGTTTCGGGTTGTTGAAATAAGCCATTAGCCTAAGTGTTTTCTACAAAAATAAATAAAAAAACCAACCGTGACGGATCAAATCACCATGTAATTTACTATTGGCTATTAAGCATTTTCTCTCTTATGCCATTCTTGTTATATGCATATATCCTTAATGAACAGTTTGTCTCTGTTACTTTCAGATTCCTCTCGCTCACCTCAGGAAGCCAGCTTGAAACTTTTGAAAGCGTAAAGACCGAGCCGAGATGTTAGGACGTTGATGACGTCAGATGCTACGTCCCTCTGTACACTCATAAATTATCAGTAGGACAACAACGTTCACTCAAAAACAATGATGCATGTATATTTAAAACAGCATTAACCATTAAGAGAACATAATTGTTTATTGTTCGGTTTACTTATTAGCTTTTGAGTGGTTCACCCATAATGCTTATGAGTTAGCAGTACTGTTCAGGATTACAGTGTGGAGAAAGAGAGACAGGTGGAGAACAGAGACAAAGAGATGGAGAACAGAGGTGGAGAAACAGAGACCGAGAGTTGGAGAACAGAGACAGAGACAGAGATGGAGAACAGAGACAGGTGGAGGAACAGAGAAAGAGAGATGGAGAACAGAGACAGAGGTGGAGAAACAGAGACAGGTGGAGATTCAGAGAGAGAGACTTGGGGAACAGAGACAGAGAGATGGAGAAATGAGGTGGAGAAACAGAGACAGAGGCATAGAAAAGGAGACAGAGAGATGGAGAACAAAGACAGAGGTGGAGAAACAGACAGAGAGATGGAGAACAGAGACAGAGGTGGAGAACAGAGACAGAGAGATGGAGAACAAAGACAGAGGTGGAGAAAACAAGACAAAGGTAGAGAACAGAGACAGAGGTGGAGAAACAGAGACAGGTGGAGAAACAGACAGAGGTGGAGAAACAGAGACAGAGATGGAGAAACGGAGACAGAGAGTTGGAGAACAGAGACAGAGAGTTGGAGAACAGAGACAGAGATGGGGAGAACACAGATAGAGGTGGGGAACAGACAAAGAGATGGAGAACAGAGAAAGAGAGTCGCAGAACAGAGACAGAGATGGAGAAACACAGACAGATGAAGAACGGAGACAGAGGTTGAAAAAAGAGACAGAGAGATGGAGAACAGAGACAGAGATATGGTGAACAGAGAAGGAGGTGGAGAAACAGAGACAGGTGGAGAAGCAGAGACAGAGGTAGAGAAACAGAGACAGAGGTGGAGAACAGAGACAGAGAGATGGAGAACAGAGACAAAGAGATGGCGAACAGAGACAGAGAGTTGGAGAACAGAAACAAAGACACGGAGAACAAAGACAGAGGTGGAGAAACAGAGACAGGTGTAGATTCAGAGAGAGAGAGTTGGGGAACAGAGAAAGAGAGATGGAGAAATGAGGTGGAGAAACAGAGACAGAGGCATAGAAAAGGAGACAGCAAGATGGAGAACAAAGACAGAGGTGGAGAAACAGAGACAGGTGGAGAACAGAGACAGAGGTGGAGAACAGAGACAGGGAGATGGAGAACAGAGACAGAGGTGGAGAAAACAAGACAGGTGGAGAACAGAGACAGAGGTGGAGAAACAGAGACAGAGAGATGGAGAACAGAGACAGAGATGGAGAAACGGAGACAGAGAGTTGGAGAACAGAGACAGAGAGGGGGAGAACACAGATAGAGGTGGAGAACAGAGAAAGAGAGTCGGAGAACAGAGACAGAGATGGAGAAACACAGACAGATGGAGAACAGAGACAGAGTTGGAAAAAAGAGACAGAGAGATGGAGAACAGAGACAGAGGTGTAGAAACAGAGACAGAGATATGGTGAACAGAGAAGGAGGTGGAGAAACAGACAGGTGGAGAACAGAGACAGAGGTGGAGAACAGAGACAGAGAGTTGGAGAACAGAGACAGAGAGATGGAGAACAAAGACAGAGGTGGAGAAAACAAGACAAAGGTAGAGAACAAAGACAGAGGTGGAGAAAACAAGACAAAGGAGAGAAACAGAGACAGGTGGAGAAACAGAGACAGAGAGATGGAGAACAGAGACAGAGATGGAGTAACAGTGACAGAGGTGGATAACAGAGACTGAAGTGGAGAAACAGAGACAGGAGATGGAGAAAAGAGACAGGGGTAGAGAAACAGAGACAGGTGGAGAAACAGAGGCAGAGGGATGGAGACAAAGACAGAGATGGAGCAACGAGAGACAGAGACAGGCGAACAGAGACAGAGATGGACAAAAGAGACAGAGATGGAGAACAGAGGCAGAGGTGGAGAAACAGACATGTGGAGAAACAGAGACAAAGAGATGGAGAACAGAGACAGAGAGATGGAGAACAGAGACAAGTGGAGTAACAGAGACAAAGAGATGGAGAAACAGAGACAGTAGAGGACGGAGAACAGAGACAAGAGGAAACAGAGACAGGTGGAGAACAGAGGCAGAGAGATGGCAAAGACAGAGACAGGACAGATGGACACAGACGAAGTGGAGACAGAGACAGGCGGAGAAACAGAGACAGAGACGGACAAAGAGACAGAGAGGAGAACAGAGTGGACAACAGAGACAAAGAGAATAGAGACAACAGAGACAGAGACAGATGGAGAACAGAGATGAAGAGGTGGAGAACAGAGACAGAGGAAACAGAGACAGATGGAGAACAGAGACAGAGACGGAGAACAGAGACAGGAGATGGAGAAAAGAGACAGAGATGGAGAACAGGGACAGAGAGATGGAGAACAGAGACAGAGGTGGAGAAACAGAGACAGAGAGATGGAGAACAGAGACAGAGATGCAGAACAGAGAAATAGAGTTGGAGAACAGAGACAGAGAGGTGGAGAACAGAGACAGATGGAGAAACAGAGACAGGTGGAGAAACAGAGACAGAGCTGGAGATACAGAGACAGAGGTGGACAACAGAGACAGGCAGAGAAACAGAGACAGAGATGGAGAAGAGAGACAGAGGTGGAGAAACAGAGATGGAGAACAAAGACAGAGATGGAGTAACAGTGACAGAGGTGTATAACAGAGACTGAAGTTGAGAAACAGAGACAGGCGGAGAAACAGAGACAGAGATGGACAAAAGAGACAGAGATGGAGAACAGAGGCAGAGGTGGAGAAACAGACGTGGAAAAACAGAGACAGAGGGATGGAGAACAGAGACAGGTGGAGTAACAGAGACAAAGAGATGGAGAACAGAGACGGAGGTGGTGAAACAGGGAGATGGAGAACAGAGACAGAGAGATGGAGAACAGAGACAGAGATGGAGGAACAGAGACAGAGATGGAGAAACAGAGACAGAGATGGAGAACAGAGACAGAGATGGAGAAACAGAGACAGAGAGATGGAGAACAGAGACAGAGATGGAGAACAGAGAAAGAGAGCTGAGAGAACAGAGAACAGAGAGTGGAGAACAGGAGACAGAGAGGTGGAGAACAGAGACAGGTGGAGAAACAGAGACAGAGATGGAGAGACAGAGACAGAGGTGGACAACAGAGACAGGCGGAGACAGAGACAGAGATGGAGAAACAGAGACAGAGGATGGAGAAACAGAGAGAAAGAGATGGAGAGAACAGAGACAGAGATGGAGAAATGAGACAGAGATGGACAGAGATGAAGTGGAGGAAACAGAGGATGGAGGAAACAGAGACAGAGATGGACAAGAGAGACAGAGATGGAGAAACAGAGACAGAGAGATGGAGAACAGACGGAGACACAGGGAGATGGAGAACAGAGACAGGAGGAATAGAGACAAAGAGATGGAGAACAGAGACAGAGGTGGAGAGAGGACAGATGGAGGAACGAGACAGATGGAGAAACATGAGACAGAGATGGAGAACAGAGACATGGAGACAGATGGAGGAAACAGAGACAGAGAAGGAGACAGAGACAGAGATAGAGACAGAGATGGAGGAGACGGAAGAAAAGAGATAGGAGGAAACAGAGACAGGAGAGATGGAGAACAGACAGAGATGGAGGAACAGAGACAGAGGAGGAAACAGAGACATGGAGGAAACAGAGACAGAGAGGACAGAGAGACAGAGACAGAGACAGGAGAACAGAGGTGGAGAAATGAGAGATGGAGAAATGGAGACAGAGAGATGGAGAACAGAGACAGAGGATGACAGAGACGAGACGGAGAACAGAGACGGAGATGGAGAAACAGGAGACAGATGGAGAAACAGAGACAGGAGATGGAGAACAGAGGCAGGAGAAACGAGACATGGAGGAAACAGAGGACAGAGAGATGGAGGAACAGAGACAGAGATGGAGAAATGGACAGAGACATAGAGACAGGAAGAGACAGAGATGGAGGAATGGAGGGAGGAGAATGGAGGAGAGATGGAGAAAGAGACAGGAGATGGAATGAGACAAGAGAGAGATGGAGACAAGAGATGGAGAAAGAGAGGAAATGGAGACAGAGATGGAGAACAGAATGGAGAGGACAGAGATGGAGGAAGGAGACAGGATGGAGAAATGGAAGATGGAGACAGAGACAGAGATGGAGGAACAGAGAGATGGAGGAAACAGAGGATAGGAGAAAGTGAGACAGAGACAGAGATGGAGACAACAGAGACAGAGACAGATGGAGAAACAGAGACAGAGTGGAGAAACAGAGACCAGAGACAGAGACAGAGACGGAGAACGGAGAGACAGGTGGAGAAACAGACAGATGGAGAACAGAGACAGAGTGGAGAAACAGAGACAAGGAGGAATGAGAAGACGGAGACAGAGACAGAGATGGAGAAACAGAGAGACAGGAAATGGAGAGACAGACAGAGATGGAGAACAGAGACAGAGATAGAGACAGAGATGGAGAACAGAGACAGATGGAGGAACAGAGACAGAGAGATGGAGAACAGAGACAGATGGAGGAAACAGAGATGGAGAAACAGAGGTGGAGACAGAGAGAGAGTGGAGAACAGAGACAGAGATGGAGAAACAGAGACAGGAACAGAGACAGAGAACGGACAGTGGAGGAAACGAGACGATGGAGAACAGAGACAGAGGATGGAGGAACAGAGACAGTGGAGGAACATGAGACAGAGATGGAGAATAGAGACAGAGAGACAGAATGGAGAATGAGAGATGGAACGAGACAGAGACAGAGAACAGAGATGGAGACAGAGAAGGAGAATGGAGAAACAGAGACAGAGGTGGAGGAACAGAGACAGACGGAGAGACAGAGGACGAGACAGAACAGAGACACAGAGGTGGAGAAACATGAGACATGGAGAATGGAGAACAGAGAGATAGAGGAGACAGAGACAGATGGAGAAACAGAGACAGAGATGGAGGAACAGAGACAGAGAGATACAGAACAGAGATGGAGGACAGAGACAGAGATGGAGCAAGAGACAGATGGAGAACGGAGAAGGACAGTGGAGAACGACAGAGACGGACATGGAGGAACGAGACAGAGGTGGAGAACAGAGACAGATGGAGGACAGAGTGAGACAGGAGGAAACAGAGACAGAGATGGAGAACAGACGGAGAACGAGACAGGAAAAGAGACAGGTGGAGGAACAGAGACAGAGGATGGAGAACAGAGACAGAGGAGGAAATGAGACAGAGATCGGAGGAGACAGAGATGAAGAGAACAGAGATAAGGAGAGACAGAGACAAGAGATGGAGGAACGAGAGACAGAGAGATGGAGAACAGGAGACAGGAGGAGAACAGAGACAGAGGAGGAGAACAGAGACAGGAGGAACAGAGACAGAGGAAACAGAGACAGAGATGGAGAACAGAGAAAGAGACAGGAGAACAGAGAGACAGAGATGGAGAACAGAGACAGAGATGGAGGAACAGAGACAGATGGAGAACAGAGACAGAGAGATGGAGAACAGAGACAGAGTGGAGACACAGAGACAGAGAGTGAACAGAGACAGAGGATGGAGAACAGAGACAGATGGAGAAACAGAGACAGAGACTGGAGAAACAGAGACAGAGGATGGAGGAGACAGACATGGAGAACAGACAGAGATGGAGGAAAGAGACAGAGATGGAGAACAGAGACAGAGGTATGGAGGAAACAGAGATGGAGAAACAGAGAGAGATGGAGGAAGTAGAGACAGAGACAGATGGAGAACAGAGACAGGGATGGAGAAAAGAGACAGAGATGGAGGAACAGAGACAATGGAAACAGAGACAGAGGTGGAGGAATAGAGACAGAGAATGGAGAAAAGAGATGGAGAACAGAGACAGAGAGATGGACAACAGACAGATGTGGAGAAACAGAGACAGAGAGATGGAGAACAGAAAAGGAGGTGGAGAAACAGACAGAGAAATGGAGAACAGAGATAGAGAGGTGGAGAAACAGAGACAGATGGAGAAACAGAGACAGAGAGAGGAAACATGGAGGAACAGAGACAGAGATGAGATGGAGGAGATGGAGAGACAGAGGTGGAGCAGCAGAAGGAGGAAACAGAGGATGGAAGAACAGAGACAGATGGAGAATAGAGACGAGACAGGAGAAAGAGACAGAGAGGAGAAAGGAGACAGAGACAGATGAGAGACAGAGTGGAGGAACAGACAGAGATGGAGGAACAGAGACAAGAGAGCTGGAGGAATGGAGACAAGAGGAAACGGAGACAGAGACAGAGATGGAGAAACAGAGACAGAGAGATGGAGACAGAACAGACAGAGATGGAGAACAGAGACAGAGATGGAGACACAGAGACAGAGATGGAGAATAGACGATGGAGAACGAGACAGGGATGGAGAGAACAGAGACAGAGAGAATGGAGAACAGAGACAGAGGAGAGAACAGAGACAGAGGTGGAGGAAATAGAGACAGATAGTGGAGAACAGAAACGAGAGATGGAGAACAAGAGACAGAGTGGAGGAATGGAGAGACAGAGACAGAGGTGGAGAAACAGAGGCAGGCGGAGAAACAGAGATGGAGACAAGAGAAACAGGTGGAGAAGAGATGCCGAGGTGGAGAAACAGATACAGAGAGAGGAGAACAGAGACAGGTGGAGAAACAGAGAGTTGGAGAACAGAGACAGGGATTGAGAAAAGAGACAGAGAGTTGGAGAACAGAGACAGAGGAAACGAGACAGAGATTGGAGCACAGAGAAAGAGACGGAACACAGATGGAGATGGAGGAACAGAGAGAATGAGAGCTGGAGAACAGAGACAGAGATGGAGACACAGAGACAGAAGGATGAAGAATAGAGAAAGGTGGAGAATAGGACAGAAGGGATGAAACAGTGGATGGAATGGAATGATAAATGGAATGGAATGAAACGG
>JALXJV020000401.1:0-10730 GCA_024633595.2 Lepomis macrochirus
TATTATATTACACTAGCATACGTTTAATATTTGCATAAAATAGGAGACTGTAGATGCAAATTAACTGCACTTACAACAGTCACAACATTTTTTTGTGTTAATGGGACTCAATGTCTCTTTGCTTTCTCAAACATGAGGACACTCCTTACTTTTTCCAATTTTAATAAATGGTCCCAACCTGTAAAAAACAATTTTAGTTACCAGGGTATGTTATGTTAATGTTTGGGAGGCTGTTGTGACTGGGGTGTCACACAGTGGTTGATATTTTGTTTACTAGGCTGTTCAATGAGTTGCTGAGGTGTTTCTAGATGACTGTAAAGTGGTGTGCTGTTGTCGTGGGTGGCTCCTTTGGTGTTAATAGATGATTGCAAGGTTGCAAGCTGAAGCTGGGCAGACACTTTAGATTTTATGAAACCAGCCTTTCTGTACAGACAGATTGATTTTTACAATCTCTCTGTACGGATCAGTCAACTGGTTATGAGTTTATTCAACAAAAGGACTATGTTCTCTACAATGTTGAGATAAAGTGAAAGGCAGCATTACTTTGCCAAATTTAGCTATTGATTCTTTGTTGTTTTTTTAACTGTTCATCCTGAGTCCTATAACAATGTAATTAGAAGTCCAATGCTAAATCAGTAGTAATATTTAAGCTGTTGATAAGGTAGTCAATTCAATTGTATTTATAGAGTAGGTTTATTTTAAACAGTACGTAAAAGAGCGTTGAGTGGATGCAAGGGTGTTAAGAGGTGTCCAAAGTTCTGGGTGTTTTGTTAAGTGGTTGCTGAGGCTTTCAGGGTGGTTTCTATAAAATTTCTAGGATATCAGGTGTATTGTGTATTTGCTATAGTGATTTGGGGTGGGTGCTATTGACTACTTAATGGTTCCTAGAGAACACTGATTGTTTGCAGTAGTCACAGTTCTAGCCGTAAGTAGCATCTGTTTTCTTAGCAGTATAAAGTCCTCAGAAGTAGATAATCCAGTGGTTCTCTTTTAAGTTGTAATGGCCAACTGGGAAGGGACCCTGCAAACACAGGCTCATTTAATACAGCCATCACTGAAATATGCAGATCATCATAGAATCATATGCTAACCATTTGAATCACTGAAGAACATACGCATAATCAAAAGGGAAGGTAAAATGGTGTCGGACACTAAAGATCTTAGTCCACAGTTAACTCTGTGTGCCTTGTTGTCTCCACCCTGACCCAGAGACTTAAATGCTGGAGAGATGCAATTTCATCTGATTACAGACCAGACTAAAGATTATACAGGAGCTTCAGCTAAAAACTGAATTACATATCAATCAGTCTCTGGCTGGACGGCACCGTTTGATCTGAATACACACACCTTTTTGTTTATGTTCCTGTCAAATATTTATTTTAATTTATTCAAACCACAGAGTTAGTTTTATATAGTTTTGATATAGTTTTGGACTAGTTTAATTGTATGCAACATGATTATCTGTATTATAACATGATTGTTGACCGAATGACCAAATAAATTTCACAATGGCTATTATTTGTAAATGTGTTTGAATGTGTTTTGGTTATATAGTCTCACACATATCTTTATCCATGCAGCACATATGATCTTTTCAAATATTTATTTAACCAGGTGAGTATCACTGAAGTAAAAATATCTTTTGCAAGAGAGACCTGATAATCTGATGTAGAGAAGATACATAATATTGGAGGTTCTTTAATAGTTTGGGGTCGCAGTAAAGCTTTGTGATTAAACACGCAGCCTTACTTTAAGCCCTGTGTCAGCATGAGAGATGGGAAAAGAAAATGTGCCTAATGCCATTTATCGTGAAAGCATCAAAAAATATGCATCGGTTTTGCAACTGCCAGTTCTTTACATAGTCACTTAAACAGCAGTTGCTGAGAAACAATTCTTGTTAGTATTTTTGAAGACTGGGAGGTTGGACACTGGAGTCTGGGAGGCAAATAGTTGGCTAAGAAAACAACACCAGTTTAGACAAAGTTTTAAGAGAGGTAGTATCAAGTGTTTAAAGAGGTCATATTATGTTTTTGGCCTTTTCCCTTAACTTTATTGTGTTATATCTCTGTTTTGTGCATGAAATAGGTTTGCAAAGTGAAAAAGCCCAAAGAAAACACGGCTCCTGGACTGCCTAAAAACAGCGTGATTGCAGCCCAGCCTATGTTACACAAAGTGAGATGCTTCACTCAGTAGCTAAAACAGAGCGGGCAACAAAGAGTGAAAATCGGTGCTGCAGCAATGTGCAGTATGACAAAAATATGGTGTTTTTTGAAATATAAACCTATTCTGGTTCAACTCCTAAATGAAATAATAAACCCGAAATTGAGCAATATGACCCACTTTAAGAACTTCAACCTATTTGCATGTTAATGACCACCTGATTATATTTGGTCTGTTTTCTTAATGCTGTAGAAAAATGGTCTTTCCATTTCCCTTTGTTGTGGAGTTGGGGGTTAGGGGTCTGTGTGCACATGTGATTTGGTGACTTATGAAACAATAATGCTGTTAAATTGAATGAATTTGGTAAGTCCCCAAGCTACCAATGTACACATAGAAATAATTGCAAAAGATACTTGTCAGGAGATTTAAATATGAGTTTATGCTGCCGTGACTCATGCATAAATGCACACAGCGTCTCTCTAGATGGGGAGAGACTTCACCCTGTTTCACCCACCCTGAAGTTCGCTAAATGTAGGATGTTTTTCACCAGGGTTCAAGTTATAATTTGAGCTTTGTGTGGGTATCTAATATACTAACATTTCCGGTACAGAGAGAGAGATCAGTGCTTATTATGTGATTCAACATTTCCCACTTTCACACACACAAACGCACACACACACACACAACACACACACTCCACACTACTTGCCCCAGAAGTCTGCAATATTGTAACAAAGTTCCGATTGCATAAAAAATGCCATTAGAAACTATTGCTCATTGAGAGAGGCAATTCGCTCTTTATGGTAGGTGTAATATTAACAGGGTTGGAAGGGTTGGGCTACTTTTAAAATGTAATCCGGTACAATTACTAATTAGTTGTTTAAAAATCTAATCAGTAATGTAATCCAAACAAAATAAAAGTAATGTAATCAGATTATTTTTAGTTACTTTTGGATTACTTCAGTACCAAATAGGCAAATGAAGACAAGAGAGTATCAAAGATGCATTTTCTGCTATTTTTACATAAACATAGAATAACAAAATCCTCCATTCCAGAAATCCATGTTTAAATGTTTTTATATGATATACTTTGTCTATGTCACGACTATGGCAGTATCTGGCCCATTAATAACAAAAAATTTTGTTTGTAGGTATTTTTAAATATATTTAAAAGTTTGTCATTTGGAAAACTGTTTTAAAATGTTGATTCATTTTGCACTTCTATTAATTTAGCGTCCAATGAAAAGATTTCTCAATATGACGCTGTTGAAGCATAGTGTTTTTGGAACTGGGCCCACTGATTACTGTACAAAAACACAACTTTTTTCACTGATTTTTGTGAAAATGGATCATATTTGATGGATAAATATTAGAAATATGGAGAAAAGATATTCTAGTTTTCTCTCTGATGTCCACCTGCTGCTGTGCCTCAACTCTGTGATTCACAGTTTCCTGATGAACAGATAGCTTTATCTGTTGCTGAAGTTAGTTAACTGCTAACTTAACTAGCTGCAGTTATTAGCTCAGTTAGCTGTTCAATCACTGGTCCAATTAGCTCACTCTGCCTGTACTGGGAGCTCAGAGCACCAGGAGAGTGTTAGTGTTTAGACTGAATGAAGGTGTTTACACCTTTACTCAAGCACTGGAGGTTACTCAACCCCGGGGTGCCAAGAGCTAAACCTGACAAGAAAGCCACCTTGGGATTGTTAGGCTACAAGCAACCAAAAACTATTGAGATGGCTTATTTGAACCATATTGTAGCTTATGGTTTATAAGCTTGGCGCTGTAGTCTTACCAACATCTAACTTAATAACTATGTGCTAAAGGTGTCTGTTGGTTTCATGTTAACAAGCTGTTTACACACATCATGCCAACTTTTATTTGACAAAAAAACCCCTGTAAATGCTGATTTGTCCACTCGCAACAGTCAGTGTAAAATGTATCAAATCCCCCAAAAATGGCTGCAATGCATGTGCTCGGGTTTGTTAGTGAGGCTACAGCCATTTAAAGATAAAAAGTCATATATTTGGATTAGTAGGTGGGTGGGGGGGAATACTGAGTTTACTTACCAACTGCCTCTGTGATGTCAAAAACTGGATGTCTAATGATTTCCTCCAGTTGAACTCAGTCAAAACAGAGATCCTGGTCAAATAACAAAGTAAATACTGTCATCTGCTATTCATGAGTTTCTTCCTGCTTTTACTGTGTATCTTATCTTGTTTGCTGTGTTCCATTGTGTTAGCTCTTGTGAGTGCCTTTTTTTTTCTTTCAGTCTGCATTAAAATACCACAGATACCTACATTTTGCGATATGGTCAGTGGCGGTTCTAGACCAATACGCCAAATTAACCGACTGCTTGTCTTATCACTCCAAGACAACATCCTTCTATAAGCGAGGAATCTGTGTGTCTGTATGTATATTAGCTGTTAAGGTCAGTGGAGATGATGCAGAGGTACAGGGTAATGATGACCCTAGTCATATTGATGAGGAGGGAGAGAAGGAAGAGGAGGTCCAGCAGGAGGAGGAGGACAGTGACAGGTACTGGGGCAGGGCTGGTTAGGCAATCCTATGTACAGATGTAATGGATTATTGTCAGCCATATTTAAAACTGATGTTCTTCACATCCATATGTAGTTGTACATTCAGCACAAGGGAAGCTGAGCCAGAGAGAGGCCTACTCAGAGCTGAACATAAGGGATTTGATTTTTATGCAAACGCACACACGCAAGTTTCTCCATTTTATGGGACTGTATTGTAGTTTTTGATTATATTTAACTATTTTAGCACTCTGACGGGCTGTATACATGCCATGTTGGTATTACAGTAATACGGTAATAAAAGCTGGGCGTATTTGAAATGTTTGTTACCCTCCAGTAAAGCCAGTTGTAGTATGTAACGTTAGCATTAGCTGTAACAGAGCGGGGAAGTCAACAGCATCTGCCAATAAAACAAGCAGAACAGCAGTGCGAGGGGACCAGTTGCCAGGATGGATGATGGAGGGCTCTACAGAGTATTTCACTCACATATATCCCAAAAAATAAATACACAGGAAGCGTGAAAATTTATTCACAGTGTGCGAGTAAAGACTACAACCTAGCGTAACTGTTCTGCATGGATGCAGATGATTATTGACAAGTATTTACTTAGCATTAAAAACTGAACATTTTCACAACTGTGGTTTAAATACACTTTTTACCTCTGCTCTGCACCAGCTCTTTTCTAGTACACCTACTTATACTCTCCACCAATTAGTGAACACTTTTGCAAGGCATTGTGTGCATGCTACATTCTTATTAGGGGCTGAGCACCCCTAAAGGTCTGATCCTAGACTCGCCCCCCAAACTATAAGCCTCAGTTTAGCTGTCAATGTACAGTGTACAGTGACTAAAGAATAGAGACTGCAGCTTTGCAGCTTCTCCAGATTAAAGTCGAGCTACCACATGTAACCACACACACGACTCGAAGATCAGTCAACTAGGTAAGACTTGACAATTCTGATTTACTCCACTATGTACATTCTTAGTCTGGGACACCCCTGGTTGATGTGACACACACAAAAGTCAGAATTCTGACTCAGAACTCTGACTTTAATCTCAGAATTCTGACTTTGTTCTCAGAATTCTGACTCAGAATTCTGACTTTAATCTCAGAATTCTGACTCAGAATTCTGACTTTAATCTCAGAATTCTGACTTTGTCCTCAGAATTCAAAAAAAAGAAAATTCTAATCTAATCCTCTTCTGCAGATTGCAGTATTATTTAGCCACATTTCCGTTTGTACTGGTATGTGTGACTCTTTAAACTCATTAAACATGGCACTACTCAAATGGAAAAAAAATAATGGCTGGGGTCCCACATGCTGAAAATGTTTGCATTGGTCCATTATGAAGCCAATCAAGGATATTTGTCACCAAACTGCTCTATGTACTATGTACACAGAGTGTGCCTGACAATAATCCATTTGAATAAACACCTGTGTTTGTTGGCAGGTCATTTAAATCCTGACAAACATAATGGACTAATAAAATGAATGATAGGTATGGACATATCTTAATGTCATGAGTCATTCAAATTCCTAACCCTTTGATGCACAAGCTATGCAAAGCCCTTCTGATCTTGAGGAGGCATAGCTGCTGATATATGTCAGTACTGCTGGTGTCCGAAAGAAATCTGTCAAATTTGAGTTCAGTAATTAACAATATAGACTTACACGAAATCCTGTATTTATGTTTCATCATGCAAAAAAGGCCCACAGTTCTGCTGCAGTGTGACACATGAGCATCAAACACACAGCATCACACACACACATAAAAATCATTATATATTTGGAGCCAGCAGTCAGTGAGTTTTGAGAAGCAAGACTAGGACATTCAGAAACCAACACTGCTGACAAGGTGGGTGTTCCTTAATAATTCATTTATTACTAATTAATATGTCTAAAATGCACAACTATTTAAGTTACACTGCTTTCAAGCACTGTCAATAAACTTCAGCTCACTTTTGGTCATTTTAATAGATATTTTAAAGTAAAATTCTACAAGTGTGGTCAGTGTACAGGAAGTGCTTTACAGCAAAATTGCTTTAGAACATGGAATTTTCTCAATCTCTCTCTTTTCTCTTTCTCTACACCTCTTGCCTCCGTCTTTGTCCCTCTAATTTCTTATTCCCTTCAGGTCTTCAACAAAATACAGTAGATATGTCAATTAACTCCTCTTCCGCCTCCAACTCCAGCTATGTTCCATTATACCCGTGCTCCAACTCCAGAGTTAGCAGAAACATCACCCTCTCTGCCACTGTCATAAAATCAATCCTCAACCTGCCTGTCTGCACCCTCGTGCTCTACCTGGGTCTCAAACGATGGCGGCAGCAGCACTCCTTCAAAACAACAAGCCACTCTGACATCTTTACCTACCACATGGCTGCCATGGAGCTGATCTGGGTGTTGAGGACCATCTTCTACATTTTGACCATGTCTGCTAATCTTCCGGAAATGGCCAAAGTAGCAATCAGTGGTACTTTTTTTGTTTTCTTTGGAGAGACCCTCTTTCACGTCCTGACCTGTGTGGACCGATACCTGGCTGTTGTTCACCCCGTCACCTACCTGGGGCTCAGAAATGTGCGTGCGGTCAGGACCAGAAACTTCTGCATTGTGTGTGTTTGGCTGCTGAGCTTTGGCTCAGTGGGTTTAACATTAATGTACCTGCCTAAGTACCCCATCATGCCATTGTCCTGCATTTTAGTATTCTCTATAATAGTGGTATCTTTTTGCAGCCTTTCTGTTCTCTGTGTTCTGATTCGTCCAGGGCCAGGGGCAGTAGGTCGGGAAAAGAGAGCCGGATCGACCAAACAAAGCAGAGAGCTTTCCACACCATCTCTGCCATAACGGGAGTGCTGTGGTTGTGGTTTGTAGGACTCCTTGTTTCTGCTCCTCTTAATAGCTCGGGACTGCTGAGCGACAATGTCAGCTGTGTGATGACGGCATGTACAAACTGGTTTAATCTGCCCTGCAGTTTGGCGTCACCTCTGCTGTATCTACTCAGGGCAGGAAAACTTTCATGTTGCTCTTTTAACAATGACTAAAAAGTCTGGGATGGAATTTCCTTTTAGCAAATTAAATTTGAGTATCAGATCTCCATATATTTTATTCGATTAGAATACTTGAATTATTGGATTAAATATGAGAAATACAAAATGATTACTTTTTGTAGGTTACTGGGATTCAACATGTTGTTTTCTCAAAAATGAGGACAGTTGTTCTGTCCCAAACATTTTGAATGCACATTTTTTTTTATAAAAGGTGCAAAAAAAAAGGTTAACAGGGGGGGTAATTTCATATTAGGGAGTCTGTCATGTGTCACACGGAGGATGATATGTTATTGTAGTTATTGTAGCTATAGTGTTTAGACTTGTCCCGAGTCTGACAATATTATAGGACTACAATGCTAATTAGAGGAGTAATCTTTTATGGTGTTGGTAACGTAGTCAAGTCAGTTTTATTGGTATAGTTTTATTTTCAAAAATATAGGATAGGGTGTTGAAGGGTTACAAGGGTGTGCATGTACTAGTTTTAGGTGTTTTATCTTAAGTGGTTGGTAAAGCTTTCAAGGTGATTTCTATAGAATTTCTTTGATATCAGAGGTATTTGCTGGGGTTTATTGTGTCATTGCTATCGTGATTTGAGGTGGGTGTTCCCGAGTACTTCCTAGTGTGTGAGGAATACTGAATATTTGCAGTAGCCACAGTTCTCTAAAAGTGCTAGTAGTAGAAGCAGCATCTTATGCTCTTGTACAAACACAGACTTCTTTTACAACTATTATTAACATATATACATTAACCTAAGGCTAGTTATTTGAGTCACTGATTAACAAACGCATAATTAAAAGGAAAGGCAAAATACTGTCAGGAACTAAATATATTATTCCACTGTTAACTCTGTTTGCCTAACCAAAATCATGATCCTTACCCCAAACAAGTACTTTTGGTTTCTAATTCTAAACAAATTGTAATGTTTCACAACTTACCATTTCAAAATGACGATGTTTTGCAATGTTAATGTTTTATTTTGAAAGTGATTAACATGAAAACTGGACGCTATGTACCTTGTTGCCGCCACCCTGACGCAGAGACTTAAGCTGATGATACACAGAGCAACTTTTAGAGCAATCTTGCAGGGCAACGTAACCGTCAATGGTAATGTGTAACGATTACTACCGTGATCCCCTTCCCCCACCACTCCACCACCAGCCCTGCACCACCGCCATACGTTCAAAACATACTCGGACTTGCCACTAGCAAGATTGCCCAGCGACATTGCTCAAAAAGTTGCCCCGTGTATCAACAGCTTTAAGCTGATTTTTGAGCAATGTTGCCGGGCAATCTTGCTAGTGGCAAGTCCAACTATGTTTTAAATGGATAGTGGCGGTGCGGGGCTGGTGGCGGAGTGGTGTAGGGAGGGGATTACGGTCGTAATCTTTATTCATTACCATTGACAACAACGTTACCCTGCACAATTGCTCTAAAAGTTGCTATGTGTATGGTCAGCTTTTGCAGTAGTGATGCAATTTCATGTCACTACAGCCTTGAATGACTTTCTGTTGCTCTGTCTCTGCAATTATGTGTAAAGCATCCTTGTGTGCTATATAATATATATATATATATATATATATATATATATATATATATATATATATATATATATATATATATATATATTAGATCTGAATACACTCTTTTTTGATTATGTTTTGTTAAGTCATCTGAAACGTCAAAACTTTATCTAAATTGACTCTAACCATAGATAAAGATTGGTGTATTGGTAATAGCAATTACAGTAAACCTATTGGTTTTATGTTTTGGACTGATTTAATTGAATATATAATCACTATATTGTATTTTTTATTATTGTTTTCATGACAGAATAAATGTAACAATTTCTCTTTGTATTTGTAATTGTGTGTGTTTGATTGTGTTTTGTTTGTGTCATCTTGCACAAATCTTTATCCATGCAGCACATATGATAACCTGATGCAGAAAATAACTGATGTTGAAGGTGTTTAAATAGTTAGGGGTGTCAGTAATTATTTGTTTATCGTTACTTCCTGTGCTCGTGAGTAGGAGGCTAGGGGTCACTGTGCAGTTGTGATTTGGTGACTTCAAAAATGCTGCTTGTTAATATGAATGAATCTGTTTGGCCCCAAAGTTACCAATGCACACAATACAAATACTCACAAAATATGTTGAGATCCTTCAATATGGATAGTTTTCACAAACCAAACGACAACAAATGGCTGCCAATAAGGAATCAATGCTTTTTTTAATTGTTAAGTGTGTAAAAAATTAAAGAGTTGTACCATACCAGTGAGCAGAAATAAAGAGAGAGAGAGACAGAGCTGCCAGAACTCTTCTCTGCCACCTTCATATCAGATTCTCTGGATACTACATGATGCTCACCTGTTCCCGTTACCCCCCAATCTCTTTCTGCAGCAGGGTTGGGAGGATTACTTTAAAAATGTAATCCAGTACAATTAATGATTACTTTTAAAAGTAACGTACGTACGTAATTAAACGTAATATAATCCAAGTACCCTAATATGAACGTAATATAATCTTCTTACTTTTAGTTAATTTTTGATACACAAATGAAGACAAGAGAGTATTAAAGTTGCCTTGTCTCCTCAGTATATTTTTAGAGAAACATAAAATAATAAAATCCCCCTTTGCCATGAATCAATGTTTAAATGTTTTTATATGATATGGCGCTGTAACGTACCTCACCAATATGGCAGTCTCTGGCACATCAATGAGAAAAAAACATTGTTTTGTAGGTATCCTTGATAGTATTTTACAGTATGTCATTTCCTGGAAAACAATTTTAAAATGTTGACTCATCCTGTTAAAATTTTATGACTCCGCTCAAGAAAAATGTTTTTGACATGCAACCAGGGCCAGCCAGGATAATTACTGTACAAAAACGGTAGTTACATTTTGTAACTCTGATTCTATGAGGCGCAGCCTTCTAAGGCTATCGCTACTGTGTTTACTAGAGTTTAACGGCAGCGACAGGCTGTGTGA
>JALXJV020000402.1:0-10725 GCA_024633595.2 Lepomis macrochirus
CCGTGAAGCGCGTGCCATGTTTTGGGCGCAACATGCAACAAACCAATCAGATTTGCGTGCGCTTGAATCTTGGTGCATTACGATTATCCACAGATACCCTGACCCATTACATCATGATATCATAATAACGGATGAAAGGCGCAGTATAAAACATCAGCTGACTGACTGAACAGCAGATTCACAGCGATATAAAACTGTTCATGAAGCCAAACGTTCATCTGCAGCGCTGGTTTATCAGCGAAGCAGCTGGAGTCTAACAGACAGACAGACAGACGCTGATGGGTGTGGGGGGGGGCTCGATCCCCTGCAGTGGTTTATTATAATAATAATTTATTATTATTTTGTGTATTATTGCTGAAGGGTGTTTTCTTTAATGATTTACTGTCATGATCCAGAGAGGCTGCTGTCAGTCATTAAAAACGTTTCCATGCGCAAAAAGTCACAACAAATATCGTGGGGCATTCAAGAAGCAAAAATTTTTATCAACTCGACATAACAGGACAGAGGAAACTGTCCAGACGGCAGCTCAACTTTTAGCTTCTGAAATAATTCAGACGCTCTGAGGAAGCTGAGCATCGATCAGGAGGACGGCGGCTTTACTCCAGTTTCACTGGACTGTGAGAAGAACACAGAACTCCGCCTCACTGATTTCAGAAGCTAAAATTGGAATTCTCTTCCCGCTGGACAGTTTCCTCTGTCCTGTCATGTCAAGTTTATAACTGAAGCTTTTTTTGCTGCTCAAATACTCCGCGATGTTTGTTGCGCACATGATGTTTAAAATGACCGACAGCAGGCTCGCTGATCATGAACGGAAATCGTTCAAATAAACAAACATCAATTAACCACAAACTAAAGAAACCGGTGCAGGGCAGAGACGTGACCCACGACCGGTTCATCATAGTTTCTATTGAGAAATCCTTTTGGATTTGCAGTGAGAATCCAGACGGTTCATAGTTTTTCATTACCATGACTCAGAGGATCTGAGTCTTAGTTTCGTTTTGTTCAGATCCACACTCCGCACCAGCTGGTGGCGGGAAAGATGCGTGTCAGCCGCCAATAAAACTCCAGAAAGAAGAAGAAGAAGAAGAAGAAGAAGAAGTGAGTAGTGACTCTGCTATAGTGACGTTTCCTGGTTCAGAGCGGCCTTCGGACCAGTGAGTTTCTCAGGTTTAACTGGTTCTGGTTCTCTGGCGGAACCGTCTCCACACCTAGTCTCGGGTGTCTCGTGGTCTTCACCGGGTGAAGGACAGTCGGGGTCCGTTCGGGCGGAACGCGGAAATATTAAGCTCGGTGCGCCGTTCAGGTGCTCGAGCAGCAGCTGACGGAGGACACCGGGACGGGACGGGACGGCAGGTGAGCTGCGGTAACACACAGCTTTCTCCAGGCTCTGATCCTGGACCGGCAGAGGGGACGAGGCCTCCAGCTGGACCCCCGGGGTCCTGTATGCCTCTGAATAAGGACCTGTTGATCCCTTACTGATGGTTCTGGTTATCGATCCTACCTTACAGGTTGGAACCTTAACAGGTGGACAGTAACTCAGTAGCGTTCAAGGTACTTGTACTTTACTGGAGTTTTTCCTTTTGATTGTTTCTGTTCACTGAGGGGACCTGGTCCAGACCTGGATCAGGTGGGGGGGGCATGTTTTATTACTAACATGTGGAGTATTTCAGTAATTTAACAAGGATTCTCACCCCGAGGATCAGGACTGTCCTTCAAGATGCATCTGTCAACCAACCGCTTTGTGGCTGGGATCCTGCTGGGACTGCTGCTGCTGCTGTGGTGAGTTTATGTACTAATACTGCAAATAAACTACTGCTGCTGTGGTGAGTTTATGTACTAATACTGCAAGTATACTACTGCTGCTGGCTGAGTTTATGTACTAATACTGCAAATATACTACTACTGCTGGGTGAGTTTATGTACTAATACTGCAAATATACTACTACTGCTGGGTGGGTTTATGTACTAATACTGCAAATATACTGCTGCTGCTGGGTGGGTTTATGTACTAATACTGCAAGTATACTACTACTGCTGGGTGGGTTTATGTACTAATACTGCAAATATACTGCTGCTGCTGGGTGGGTTTATGTACTAATACTGCAAGTATACTACTACTGCTGGGTGAGTTTATGTACTAATACTGCAAATATACTACTACTGCTGGGTGGGTTTATGTACTAATACTGCAAGTATACTACTACTGCTGGGTGAGTTTATGTACTAATACTGCAAGTATACTACTACTGCTGGGTGGGTTTATGTACTAATACTGCAAATATACTGCTGCTGCTGGGTGGGTTTATGTACTAATACTGCAAGTATACTACTACTGCTGGGTGAGTTTATGTACTAATACTGCAAGTATACTACTGCTGCTGGGTGAGTTTATGTACTAATACTGCAAGTATACTACTACTGCTGGGTGAGTTTATGTACTAATACTGCAAGTATACTACTGCTGCTGGGTGGGTTTATGTACTAATACTGCAAGTATACTACTACTGCTGGGTGAGTTTATGTACTAATACTGCAAATATACTACTGCTGCTGCTGGGTGGGTTTATGTACTAATACTGCAAATATACTACTGCTGCTGCTGGGTGGGTTTATGTACTAATACTGCAAATATACTACTACTGCTGGGTGAGTTTATGTACTAATACTGCAAATATACTACTACTGCTGGGTGGGTTTATGTACTAATACTGCAAGTATACTACTACTGCTGGGTGAGTTTATGTACTAATACTGCAAGTATACTACTACTGCTGGGTGGGTTTATGTACTAATACTGCAAATATACTGCTGCTGCTGGGTGGGTTTATGTACTAATACTGCAAGTATACTACTACTGCTGGGTGAGTTTATGTACTAATACTGCAAGTATACTACTGCTGCTGGGTGAGTTTATGTACTAATACTGCAAGTATACTACTACTGCTGGGTGAGTTTATGTACTAATACTGCAAGTATACTACTGCTGCTGGGTGGGTTTATGTACTAATACTGCAAGTATACTACTGCTGCTGGGTGGGTTTATGTACTAATACTGCAAATATACTACTGCTGCTGCTGGGTGGGTTTATGTACTAATACTGCAAGTATACTACTGCTGCTGGGTGGGTTTATGTACTAATACTGCAAATATACTACTGCTGCTGCTGGGTGGGTTTATGTACTAATACTGCAAATATACTGCTGCTGCTGGGTGGGTTTATGTACTAATACTGCAAATATACTGCTGCTGCTGGGTGGGTTTATGTACTAATACTGCAAATATACTGCTGCTGCTGGGTGGGTTTATGTACTAATACTGCAAATATACTGCTGCTGCTGGGTGGGTTTATGTACTAATACTGCAAGTATACTACTACTGCTGGGTGAGTTTATGTACTAATACTGCAAGTATACTACTACTGCTGGGTGAGTTTATGTACTAATACTGCAAGTATACTACTGCTGCTGGGTGGGTTTATGTACTAATACTGCAAGTATACTACTGCTGCTGGGTGGGTTTATGTACTAATACTGCAAATATACTACTGCTGCTGCTGGGTGGGTTTATGTACTAATACTGCAAGTATACTACTGCTGCTGGGTGGGTTTATGTACTAATACTGCAAGTATACTACTGCTGCTGCTGGGTGGGTTTATGTACTAATACTGCAAATATACTACTGCTGCTGCTGGGTGGGTTTATGTACTAATACTGCAAGTATACTACTGCTGCTGCTGGGTGGGTTTATGTACTAATACTGCAAATATACTACTGCTGCTGCTGGGTGGGTTTATGTACTAATACTGCAAATATACTACTGCTGCTGCTGGGTGGGTTTATGTACTAATACTGCAAATATACTACTGCTGCTGCTGGGTGGGTTTATGTACTAATACTGCAGATATACTACTGCTGCTGCTGGGTGGGTTTATGTACTAATACTGCAGATATACTACTGCTGCTGCTGGGTGGGTTTATGTACTAATACTGCAGATATACTACTGCTGCTGCTGGGTGGGTTTATGTACTAATACTGCAGATATACTACTGCTGCTGCTGGGTGGGTTTATGTACTAATACTGCAAATATACTACTGCTGCTGCTGGGTGGGTTTATGTACTAATACTGCAAATATACTACTGCTGCTGCTGGGTGGGTTTATGTACTAATACTGCAAGTATACTACTGCTGCTGGGTGGGTTTATGTACTAATACTGCAAATATACTACTACTGCTGGCTGAGTTTATGTACTAATACTGCAAATAAACTACTGCTGCTGGCTGAGTTTATGTACTAATACTGCAAATATACTGCTACTGCTGGCTGAGTTTATGTACTAATACTGCAAATAAACTACTGCTGCTGCTGGCTGAGTTTATGTACTAATACTGCAAATATACTACTGCTGCTGGGTGGGTTTATGTACTAATACTGCAGATATACTGCTGCTGGCTGAGGTAATGTGCTGGTCAGGGTGAACCTCGTCACTAACTGACGGTGAGCTGAGCTCTGATCAGCTGGTCCTGGTGATTAATGATTGGTTGTTTGTGTTTGTCTCCACAGGATTCTGTACAGCTACGTGTTCCCTCTCTACAGGTAACTCTTCTTCACTCTGCTGAAGCTTCTGACTGTTTTTACATTCTATGAAGGGAAACACTGAACTGGGCCTCAGTGAGACGCGAAGTCGCCTTAATTCAGAAAACCTGACTGTCGTCATGGAGATGAAAATTGTTGCTCACAGTGTGTTTGTGTGTTGCAGAGACTGGGTCTTCAAGCAGGAAGTGAAGCCGGCCGACGGCAGGTCAGTAACAAGCTGTTTGCCCTGGGTGTGGACTGACAGGCTTATCTTACTGACAGGCTATATGTCACTGTGTTATTGTGGCAGCAGGTTCTCTAAGAGAGAAACCTGTTCAGCCTGAAGCATCACGGTAACACAAGACCAGCTTTATTTGTTTTGTGACTGAACCTACAGACACGGTTTCACTGTGAGGTATTTTTACTGCATAGTCCACTGACTGATCCCAGAACCACACAGTAAACCACATGTTGGAAACGTTGAGCAGGAAACAAACGGAGGACTAAAGACCAGAGGACGTTCAGCTTCTTTGTTCTGCAGAGAATCCAGATGAGGAAAGAAATTCAGTCGTCACACATCTTTAAATAAATAAAGGTTTCAGGTTTCAGACTCAAAAGGTAACAGCAGGAAGGACGCGCTGCCTTTAGAGTCTGGTCCTGACTCAGGGTCGGGTCCTGGTCTGTAGGTGGTGTTCGTCACCGCGTGTGTGTTCAGAGGGTGGAGGAGGATTACCGAGGGCTGAGGAGGCTTGTCCAGCTCTGGTCTGAGACCTCAGATCAGGTCTGGCCCGGTCTGGGGTCTCTCCAGGTCAGAACAGGACCAAGCTGAATGTTCAAGACCTCAGTGTGGAGCCCTCGCCTCTGCGAACAGCACATTCATGGGCAGCGTGTTGGTGACGTTAAAGACGACCCACTGTAGTTCAGATTCTTTCTGTATCGTCCTCAGTGTGTACAGAGAGCACCTTCAGCATGAGTACTACACAGACTACATGTAGTACCCATACTGTACCCGCACTGTACCCACAGTGTACCCGTCTGTACACACATTGCACAGAGGTGACGTCATGAACTTGTCTGTGAGGTCCTAACAGCGCAGGGTAGACCCCTTTCTCTGGACCAGCCTTGTGCAGAGCAGGTGTTAAATTAAAGACTGAGTGATTAACTAACACTTCATTAACCCTCCTGTTGGTGGAAATAATCCGATCATGAGCGTTAGTAACGGCGTGAAATGCAGCTGTCAGCAGATGAAATCTTCTTCCAGGTGTGTTGTTTTATTGAGGGGCTGTTTGGCTGCAGGATTCAGTAATAAACGGCCTCGTTAGTCTGTCAGTAGCAGGTTGATGAGCTGATTCTAAGGAGACTAAAGGGTTAACGTGTCTGAGACGAGCAGCAGCTGTGACACCTGGTGGCGGCCGAGGGGAACTACAACAACACAGACTCTCCAGACCTGAACCAGCAGAGATCCTCGTGCTCCTCTCCCTTTGGTGTCTCTGGGGTTCGCTCCATCTGTCGCTGCTTTCTTCTCCTGCTGGTCGTCTGGTTGGTCAGCCGTCACCAATCGGTCTGGATCTCGAGGTCCCACAGGATCTTAGATCCCAGCTCCCTTAGCAGGTGTCATACTCCTGGCAGATGTTCCTGTACTCTGTGCCAGCTCTGCCACCATGCTGTCCTGTCTCAGGGGCCTCCTGTCTGCAGCAGGGGTCCCCCGGCCTCTACTGATCCTGTACTGAGAGCCTGTTCTCGTGCCTCCGTGAGTAGAGCTTCTGCCCTGTAGTCCGGCCTCTGGTGTGTCGGGGTCCAGGCCTCTGCAGCGGGTCCTCCTCGGGTTTCTGCTGCCTGAGGGATTCCTGGTCTCATTGTTGTTTCATGCTGGACTGTGGTCTTGCCCCTCAATATCCCTGGGCCTCCCTCGCCCCGCTGTGTGTTCAGGGAGCTGGATCTGGACTGAGAGCCTCCCTGCTAACCCTAAGCTTGTCTATTAAACACAAGAGGCGTCACTCTCTTTTATTTTCGTTGGCCAACTTTAGAACTGAACCTCAGTGTTTCTTGTTTGTTACTGGGACACAGAAAGATGGACTCCTGGAGATCTGACCTGAGAATCAGGACTCATTGGCCCTCATTTATCATTCTTGCGTAGAAACGGGCGTATTTTTGTGCGTGAGATTAAGCTCACACTGTTCTCAGCGCCTGATTTATGAAGCTGTGCGTACCTTTGAAATCCAGGTATGCGCACCACCTGGTGTTGATAAATCGCGGCTGAAAACCTGCGTAATTTGAATGAAGCGCCCCAATTATTCAAGCTTCAGGAGGCCAAACCCAGGACTTTCACGGCAGGGACTGACGGAATACTGACAAGAAATACATGGTTTGGAGCAGGAAGTCCACAAGTTAAAACTTCAGAAACAAAATATTATGTTGTTTTGACAGATTTAAATAAAGATTAAATGTTTAGTTTCACTACTAGAGCCCCTCCCGGCATAAATGTTCAAAAAATATTGTGCATTTTAATATTACGAGGTTTTTCATTTGGAAACAATTTAATACTTTTTTATTGGATGATTTAAACTGGACACATTTTTGACTAAATGTTCAATGTGCTTAAAACTGGACACGGCGGTCAGATGAGCCATAAACACTTCTGGACTACTACTACTCGAGTCAGGGGGACCACCGCGCGCTGTCAGCCTTGCTGGAGCGGACCAGTGCGCTGTCAGCCCCAGAGGAGGACGCCTTATCCCGGAGGAGCAGGGCTCGGACCAAGAGCCTCTCTGAGCGTTTACTTTGATGAGCGGAGGACATACGGGGCGGTGTCCCCTCAGCGTGCAAAGCAAGACTTCATAATGTTTTGTGGCTTTGGGAAACAGCTCTGTGCTGTCCTGGGACTATTACGCACGGACACGGGTCTGGACGCGCACGGACTGGATCTGACCATCCGCGGTGTAACTTTTCTTTTCTGTTCAGAGTGAAACATTGTCCAAACACAATGATGAGCTGCACCACGTCTGTACCACCTGTTTGTGGAGCGTGTTTCGTGCAAACTAGAAGTTTTTGTCTGTTCCTAGAAATATAAACTGGCTCCTTGTGGAGCTCCAAGAGATTTAGCACTAAAACGCCCATCAAAGTCCCAAATAAGCTCCAAATGAAAGAATGTTGCTCTGATAAAAAGCTGCTCCATCACCTCCTGGACCGGGCTTTACGCACTGACCCAGGACTCACACATGAACAGAGATCAGCGGGGCCTTTAGCGGGGTGTCGGTGCTCGCTGTGCGGTCATAATATAAAGTTTGTCTTATAATAAATGCAGGGCTTTGTGCGCGACATGTCTGTGCCCGCCTCACCTAAAGGGCGTGGGGGTGTGTCCATGTCGGCAGCCAGTCTCAGTGCTTCAAGCCGCTGCTCTGCGTTGTTTTAACATTTTTTGCTTGTAGCCTTTTTATTTGAAGGTCCACATTTTATTAAAAGCAAACCCAAATAAAAGACACCAAAAGCTACGAAAAGAGTCCAAATACAAAGCAGGCTGTTTAAAGTCAGTGCTGCTCAAATAGAAACAACATTAATGTTTCTGTCACAGTGGGTCATAATATATCATGTATTTTAGTTTGTCAGTGCGTTTTGTGCTGTTAGGAAATGATTTCTGCGCATTTCGGCTCTAACTCAAAACTTGCGTACATGTGCACCACCTCCTGAGCTGGCGTAGGATTTGAGCGTGCCGTACGCCAACGTCCATATTGATAAATCTCAAAGTCACCGTGGTTTTGGGTGGACGCCAGGTGTACGCTGGAAATTTGGTGTACCCACTTTTGATAAATGAGGGCCAATAAGTGCTGGTTGAACTGTGGGTCGTATTGAGCTCTTACTGTATAACACACTGCGGTCAGCAGGCCGACCTGATGATGTTATATCACATTATTATAATTTGATATTTCTTCTCCTCCGTTGCTCACAATAATAATTCTACCTAATTCATCATAACAAAGAAAGAACAGTGTAGTTCTGTCTAATATTGTGTACACTGATTTACTGCCTGTCCTTTTTGAATAACACAGGAGGTAAAGAGCTGAAAAATAATTACTCACATATTAAATCACAATATTGGTAAAAAAGTGGTTCAGCCCTGAGATAAAGGTGGCAGCAGGTGATGCCTGTTTCTGTTCACCTGCACTTTTGTCCGAGCGGACGCTCTGATTGGGTGAAACTAACAGGTGTGTGTGTGTGTGTGTGTGTGTGTGTGTGTGTGTGTGTGTGTGTGTGTGTGTGTGTGTGTGTGTGTGTGTGTGTGTGTGTGTGTGTGTGTGTGTGTGTGTGTGTGTGTGTGTGTGTGTGTGTGTGTGTGTGTGTGTGTGTGTGTGTGTGTGTGTGTGTGTGTGTGTGTGTGTGTGTGTGTGTGTGTGTGTGTGTGTGTGTGTGTGTGTGTGTGTGTGTGTGTGTGTGTGTGTGTGTGTGTGTGTGTGTGTGTGTGTGTGTGTGTGTTTGTTTCCTGCAGCACTCATGTGGACATCTCTGTGAAGGACGACTTCCACCTGGTGGCTCCTGACCAGTGAGTACCTTTACACTTAGCTAACTGAGCTAACAGAGGTAGCAGAGCTAACTGAGCTAACAGAGCTAACAGAGGTAGCAGAGCTAACTGAGCTAACAGAGCTAACAGAGGTAGCAGAGCTAACTGAGCTAACAGAGCTAACTGAGCTAACAGAGGTAGCAGTGCTAACTGAGCTAACAGAGGTAACTGAGCTAACAGTGCTAACAGAGCTAACAGAGCTAGCTAGCTGAGCAGCGTTCAGAGCAGTTTAATCACAAACACAGCAGCTGTTCAGCCTGACTCTCAGACTGCTGATCAGAGCTACAGTTTATTTTAGAGGACAAGGAAACAAAACTCCAAAGACCAGAACCAATCTCTCTCTGGGTGCTGCAACCCATCAGCTTGACTCTCCCCTGGCCCCTGAGGCTTTGGCCCCTGAGGCTTTGGCCCCTTAAAGAGGTGTATTCTGCTTTTTGGCTTCTCTCCTTTATTGAGTTATAAACCTTTTGTGCTGTAACAAAGTGAAAAAGCCCAAAGTTAGTTCCCTCTCCCACAGAAACTCTGCTCTGAGCTGAAAACAGCTCGTTTGTAGTCCAGCCGCTTCCTTTACTTGTGACATCACAGTGCAAGCGGCGTCATAAAGCTTCATAGCGGCCGGCGTGGTCAGACACGCCCTCAAGCCAAGCTAGTCTGAGCGGAGGCCCTTTGTTTGGGTTTCCATTGTAGAAAAGTTGGACCTGTTCCTGCTTCCAGGTACTTTTTTTATTATCACCTCCGTCAGGTTCCAAGCAGCTGAGGGAAACTAAAATGTAAGGTGAAAACACAACAGACTGCTGATTGGTCAGAGAGAATATTCACTATTCACTGCATCATCACTGCACCAGACAGAGGCAGCAACAGGAAGTTTGTTTACAGTTTTCGTGTGGAATTTCATCACTAAAGAGAAATCAGTTTTCACGAAGTGACGGCGGAACAAAAGTGTGACGAATATTTTCGGAGTTGCGGCGGCGGGGGAAGCCTGCGGCGACCCGCGGGAGGAGCGTGTGAGGCCGGCCGCCCGCTCACAGAGCCCTCTGCTCCCGCCGCCACACAGACGCTGCAGCAACAACGGCAGAGGAAAACACAGCTGGAAGATTTTCATACCGCTTATCGGTCTTTACATTCTGAGGAAGGTTTAAACGTTTTAAAAAAGAGAAAGCTGTGTGGATCGCTGGTGTGTGTAGTCGCATTCAACGTTATGTCACGGCAGCTGTATAGCGGCGTCGCTATGACGACTCAGCTACGTTCTACCTCTGGCTTCTATCTGCAGTGGAAAACGGAGCAGGCCGAGGAGAGTCGAGTCTGTCCATTTGCTCATGGTAGCGTTTTTCTGCAGGGCAGCATAGATCGTCAGAACACCGGCAGCAGGTCAACGTTTAGTCCTAGAAGACGACGCGACTCTGGAAATTCACAACCTGTAAGTTTGCTTTATTGGCTGTGAGTGATATTTAAAATAAACACAGCAACGTAACTTCAGAGTGTTGAAGCGCAGAGTGGTAAACGTTGGCGAACACAGCTTAACTTTAATGCTGATGTGAAGCTACGGAGCAAACGTTCAAATTGTTTGGCCAATTTTTCTGTAAACCTGGTTGA
>JALXJV020000403.1:0-10722 GCA_024633595.2 Lepomis macrochirus
TCGAGACTGGTCGTAACTGGGATATTTCCCAGTTGAAACTTCCGACTTCCGACATCAAAGCGTTCCAGGTGCATGGTGGTGCATGACGCCGAAAGTGAACGAAAATCATGGGTGACCATGACAAAGTGAACACACAGTTGCACCCTCAGCAGTGCTTTAGGTGTTAATTAAAAGGATGGCAGTTTAACTGCAACAACTGAAATAAACAGCCCATACGTTACTAGTTATGTGTACCCCAAGTTGGTAGCCCTGAAGTAAGTCAATGTTGTCCGTTACACTTCCTAATGTTTTGGCATTTTTAACAATAACTTTAATGCAGAAAAGATTCTTTACTGTAGCCAGCTACCGTATGTGTAAAACATATTTCTACATCAATATACATGCAGAACAAGTTTTACTGCATGATCGTATTTATTATTTTAATTCAAATACATGCAAATATACGCTTTGTTGCCGTTTAGTTTATGGTTTACCATTTACAAAGTGTGCTTCCATGAAGCCGACATTGTTTTCTGGCGTCATTCAGCTGCTACTCGTGAAGTCGGGTACAAATTCTTTCTCCGAGTTCACAAGTAGGAAATCCGACTTCAAGTGGCGTTCCGGGGTACTTTTCCTAGTTGGAGGTCGGAAATATCCCAGTTCCGAGTTGCCGGGAACGCAGCATAATTACGCTGGAGTTTCCACGGCAACACCACGCAATGACCGGGATGGAAAACATGGAGTGGATTTCAGTCTACTCCGGCCAATCCAGAGACACACTGCTCCATCTACCATCAAGATTGAACTGTAATGCACAATCCACCACAAACAAATCTTGCCTCATACATGACCATATTCTGGGTAAGTGTTTGGACTTGATGTCCCTTACAGACACCTGGCACCAACCAGATGTTTTTCTGTATTAAATGAGACCTGTCCCCTCGCTACTACTCATCTTTCATCCCAGAGAAAGCCCACAGCTCAGGGCGCGGTGGTGGTCTGGCTGTCATCCACCAAAGCGTTCTGGGCTTGTCCCCTATAACCCTGCCTGAGCTGTCTTCTTCTGAATGCCTTGCATGTAAATGTAAGCCTCCTCTTTCTACAATGATACGTCTCATCTACCGGCCATCCAAACCAAACTCATCTTTCATCCCAGAGATGTCCAACCTTCTCTCAACATTTTGTACAATGTCTGCCAATATCATGGACCTTGGAGATATAAATATTCATGTCAACTCCTCCACCTGCCGTTTTGCAGCAGAATTCCTCCAATTACACGACTGTTTTAATCTGGTACAACTTGTCGATGTCCCCACTCACACCGGGGGGCCCGCACACTCGACCTGGTCATTACAAACTCTGCTCATCTCAGCAATCTTCTGGTGTATGATCTGCGTGTTTCCAACCACAAGGCCATTTCCATGAAGATGTCTTCACCGTTCACCCTCATCAAGCCCAAACGCCAAATCTGCTTTAGACACTCTGGTTATCCAACCGAACAGACCGGGACTCTGTACCACGAAGACAGTTCAACATAACCAGGATCTCTTTTTGTTATCTGGGTTCACTAACCCTATCAATCAGGATCGGGATAATAAGTCACATGAAACTGGTTATCAACTCTCTACCAGTCAACCAAGGGGTTCCCAATCCTGCCGTGAGTGCGTTCACATAAGAGGCGGAGTCAACAGCAGATGACCAATCACAAAAGTCTTCTGGCAGCAGAGCCTCATATTTTAGAAACCAAGAAGTAACCAGTAACATTACTGAAATATGCAACATGGTCTAAGTAACAAAACTGCAGCTGACACATACAGGGAGACAAAAAACTGCAGACAGTGTGAATGCCTTTATTAACAGGCGTAGTTAATACTAATTCTACAGGATGAATGGATTTGCATTTGCACTTGCATCTTTGGAACAGGTTAGCCATTCAGCATAAGTTACCATGGAGATCTATTTAGAAGTCATGGTGCTAAAAACTGCACCACTCTGTTTGAGCACTAAGGCTCAGTATGAATGTGTGTAAATGGTGAAAGCCAGGTAGTGTAAAAGTGCTTTGAGTTGTCAAAGACTAGAAAGGTGCTATACAAATACAGAGCATTTGCATTTGCATTTGCATCTCTTATCCTGCTCCGGAGCAGGTTAGCCGTTCAGCATAAGTTACCATGGAGATCTATTTAGAAAAGAAAAACCCAGGAGCTAACCCCGAAGTTACCTGTATAAGCTCAAATCCTGCTTCGTAGTACAGGCCCCCGGTAATCCTAATGACACACAGACTCAACGTTTGATGATAACTGGACACAGACTGAACACAGACCAACATTTAAGCATGAGTTAACGAGCAGGGCGGGACCAAGACCAGGTGGAGCACATGAGGAAATCAGACAGAAAAACACACACAAACACACTGGCAGGGTTGTCAACACACAGAACACAGACATCACAAAACCAGACGGAACATATCTGTGGCCTGTACCCCCCCTCCCCTCCCCTCCCCATGTCAGAGCTGGCCAGCCCTCCCTCCCCTCCCTCCTCTCTCCATCACAGAGAGGCCAGCTGCCCGCTCACAGTGCCCTCTGCTCCCGCAGAGCGCTGCAGCAGTGTTTGACGTGAGACCCCCCCTGTCGAAATGAACGCACTAAGTACACGGTGTACGCAGTGTACTGCATGTTAGTGAGACACAGCATTAGTGTTATTGGAATAAGCTTATCTGGGGAGGTGTACCTGTGCAATGAGGGAGGGTGTGGCCTAAGGAGATCTACACCCCATATAGAGGTTATAATTTTGTACAGTGTAAATAGCGTCGCTTTAGATAAAAGCGTCAGCTAAATGAATAAGTGTAAGCTGGTGCTGCATCGCCTCACGGGGTCACCACGTCACCAACACTGGACTTACTGCTACGAGTCAAACACAAGCCAGAGATGTATGAAATGTCTTTATTTGTCAGTTATACAACATTTTCAAGTAAAATCAGACTCAGTGGGTACAAAAATGTCAGTTAAATAAATAAATAAATAAATATATAAATAGAAAACATTAAAATAAATAAATAGAAAACATGACCTTGTTCATAAATAGAAACATAATAAATAAATAAACAATAGAAACATGGTGGAGGCTGTGAGACGAGTCAGTGTCGACGGGAAGCTACGATGGCGTTCACCAGCAGTTCCAGCTGTTGCAGGTGGTGTATAGTTTCCTTCCTGATCAGCTCCCAGGACTCTGCACTTCCACCCTGGAACCACAGAACCACAGTCAGGACCAGTACTTTTACCCAGTACATACTGTGCTACAGTCAGGACCAGTACTTTTACCCAGTACATACTGTGCTACAGTCAGGACCAGTACTTTTACCCAGTACATACTGTGCTACAGTCAGGACCAGTACTTTTACCCAGTACATACTGTGCTACAGTCAGGACCAGTACTTTTACCCAGTACATACTGTGCTACAGTCAGGACCAGTACTTTTACCCAGTACATACTGTGCTACAGTGAGGACCAGTACTTTTACCCAGTACATACTGTGCTACAGTCAGGACCAGTACTTTTACCCAGTACATACTGTGCTACAGTCAGGACTACAGCAGGATGTGTACTCACAGTGCTTTGCAGAGTACGTCTGGTGAGTTTCCTGTAGTATCTTCTCAGTTGTCTCAGTTTGGTGTTGCCTGCCATCGTGGTCGACACCTGAAGACAAAAGTGCAGGTCAGACACTGTGGTTTTAATTACATCGTGTCAGAGCTGAGTTCAGTTAAAGTGAAACTGCTGGAAGGAGCTGAAGTTCAGCTGAAGAAGTTGTCAGCTGATGAATAGAAAGTGGTCATGTGTCAGTAGAAAGAGCTGGGAGAGCTGGGAGAGAGCTGGGGGAGAGCTGGGGGAGAGCTGGGAGAGCTGGGGCAGCTGGGGCAGCTGGGGGAGAGCTGGGAGAGAGCTGGGAGAGCTGGGGGAGAGCTGGGAGAGAGCTGGGGGAGAGCTGGGAGAGCTGGGAGAGCTGGGGAGAGCTGGGGAGAGCTGGGGAGCCAGGGGAGAGCTGGGAGAGCCGGGGCAGCTGGGGGAGAGCTGGGAGAGAGCTGGGGGAGAGCTGGGAGAGCTGGGAGAGCTGGGGGAGCTGGGGGAGAGCTGGGGGAGAGCTGGGAGAGCTGGGAGAGAGCTGGGGGAGAGCCGGGGCAGCGGGGAGGGTCCATGTGCAAAAAGACGGCAGCAGAAGTGTAAACGTTAAAGAGCAGTAAAGTGCAGGAATGGAAGCGGACGTCTACTCACACAGCTGTCGAGTTCATCGATCTGTCTGTCAACGCACACCAGGAAGTGTTCCATCTCTTTGGCGTCCCAGGTAACGGAGGAGAGGTTGTTGTGGCGATAGAGACCTAAAATTAGCTTCAGACTGTCTCTGATGAAAACCAGCTGGGTCTCCACCTGGAGAGAGAGAGGGGGGTGTGAATTCTAGCTTTGTGATTGGCTGACAGAGACAGCTACAGGTGTGTGGAAGTGTGTGAGCGAGCAGACAGCTTACCTTTGTCGTCCTTATGTCGTCGTAGAGTTTGTATGGGAAGGAAACATTACAGTCCTCTTCGGTCAGCTGACCGCCCTGAAACATGAAGACACAGAGAGACTTCCTGTCACCAAACGTTTCCTTCACCTTCTGTGCCGACCTCTCTGACATGTACGCCAATTTACAGTATGTTAAGGTACATTAAATAGTTTTATTATACATCAGTTTATGATTTATCTCTTGGTAATAAATATCCATTCATGTAAAGACACGTGTGCTATTAACAACATATCAGACTGCTGGATCCGATCACTTCCTGAGACAGATGCTTGCTGCTGCAGTTCCTTACAGCTCCACCAGATGTTACTAACGAGTCAGCAGAACCGTACAAGTCCACAGTTCATTGCATTTAACCCATGCCTGTAAGGAGCAGTGAGCAGCCACTGTGCTACTCCTAAAACAGCCTCTAAGAACCCTAAAACACCCTTCAAGATCCCTAAAACAGCCTTCAGGAGACCCCTAAAACAGCCTTCAGGTTCCCTAAAACAGCCTTCAGGAGACCCCCTAAAACAGCCTTCAGGAGAACCCCTAAAACAGCCTCTAAGAACCCTAAATGACCCTTCAGGAGACCCCCTAAAACAGCCTTCAGGATCCCTTAAACACCCTTCAGGAGACCCCCTAAAACAGCCTTCAGGAGAACCCCTAAAACAGCCTTCAGGAGAACCCCTAAAACAGCCTCTAAGAACCCTAAATGACCTTCAGGAGACCCCCTAAAACAGCCTCTAAGAACCCTAAATGACCCTTCAGGAGACCCCCTAAAACAGCCTTCAGGATCCCTTAAACACCCTTCAGGAGACCCCCTAAAACAGCCTCTAAGAACCCTAAATGACCCTTCAGGAGACCCCCTAAAACAGCCTTCAGGATCCCTTAAACACCCTTCAGGAGACCCCCTAAAACAGCCTTCAGGAGAACCCCTAAAACAGCCTGTAAGAACCCTAAATGACCCTTCAGGAGACCCCCTAAAACAGCCTTCAGGATCCCTTAAACAGCCTTCAGGAGAACCCCTAAAACAGCCTCTAAGAACCCTAAATGACCCTTCAGGAGACCCCTAAAACAGCCTCTAAGAACCCTAAATGACCCTTCAGGAGACCCCCTAAAACAGCCTTCAGGATCCCTTAAACACCCTTCAGGAGACCCCCTAAAACAGCCTCTAAGAACCCTAAATGACCCTTCAGGAGACCCCTAAAACAGCCTTCAGGATCCCTTAAACACCCTTCAGGAGACCCCCTAAAACAGCCTTCAGGAGAACCCCTAAAACAGCCTGTAAGAACCCTAAATGACCCTTCAGGAGACCCCCTAAAACAGCCTTCAGGATCCCTTAAACACCCTTCAGGAGACCCCCTAAAACAGCCTTCAGGAGACCTCCTAGAACAGCCTCTAAGAACCCTAAAACACTCTAAGAGGCTCCTAAAAAATCATTAAAGAGTCCGGGGACCTTCTCAAAGACTCATCCCAAAGAAGTGTCTCAAGGCCCCCTGGAAGCTCCAGGACCTTGTGCCAGTGTTGTTGAACTCACCATGTTCTCGGCGTGAGCCCGAGATATGTTGCTTGCACGACCATAGTGTGGGAGCCAATCACAGCCGAGGGCGGAGGTCAGCGAGCAGAGGAGGAAGAGCGGTCCGATCCAGCTGGGCATGATGAAGACGTGGACGAAGGTGAAGGCGTAGTAGACTGTGTCGGTGCTGCAGAGGACTGCTTTGTGTCCTGGTCTCCAACATGCTGCTGAACTTGTACTCCAGACAAGAAAGAGAAAACAGCGTGAAGTGAAATAGAGAAAACCCCGCAGTGTTTTCTACTCTCCCTTTCCACACACACACACTCACACACACTCTGACACACACTGACACACACTGACACACACACTCTGACACAAACGTATATAATAATAATAATAATAATAATAATAATAATAATAATAATATTGATCCTTTGTTTGTAACATTTATTTTGAAAAGTAAGTACGTGCAGTGCAGTAAGATTAAAAAGTACACAGTGCTGTGGAGTACAAGAGTAAAGTGTAAGTAGAAGTACTTCAGAAGTAGTGAAGTAAATGAATAAATTTAAAGGTAGTAAAAGTGAATCAATCTTTCAGCTGCAGAGATGTTACATCTGTACGCATGTTTAGTGTGAAACATTATCTGAATAAATAATAAGAATTAGATAAATGACTGACTTTCATGCTCTGAATAAACTAATATTTAAATTATTAACTGAAACAATAAAAACAATAGAAGTGAGTGACGTCACGCTCTGTTTTATGAATGGAGCGTGTTTCCCCTCCAGTTTTAGAGCCGTGCTGTCCCTCCGCTTTCATTTTCCAAACCAGATCACAGGAAGTCTCTGCATAGCTCTACAAAATAAAAGCTGAGCCTTCCTCTCCTTGTGAATTTAACGGCAGAGAGCCGCAGTTTTCACTGACCACGCGTTTAACAGAGTGCGATCTGAATAATCAGGAGGCCAGATCTCAGGTCAGAGCGTCTGGCAACCATCCAGCCGTGTGTTAATAACGCTGTGCTTTTATTCTGAAGGCAGCGTCTCAGCCCTTTTACTGACAGCTGACGTCAGCCTCGTTTTCACTTTCTGGTCTTTGGAAACCTTCACTGATGATGTAACCATAACAGAACTTTCACACCTTCATTCATAAATTCCCCCCGTTTGTGTTGCGAAGCTCTGGACGTTTGCGGCTTCCGTGGCCTGTGACCGGGATCTGACGTCAGTCAACAACACAGCTGCGTGGCGGTCACTCTGCGCACGTTTGAAATGAACTAATGTGAATCACTGAAGGAGATGTGAAACGCGAGCAAACCAAACTCTCTTAGTGTTTCCGTAAGCCTGCAGCTGAAGCAGATGAGACGTTAAAGTTACTGAAACGCAGAAAACGAGCCAGATGAGGCTGATGTTACCGTGACGTCACCTGCTGAGTGAAAACAGCTTATAGGCCTGTTATCAGTAACGGAACTGTAGCAGCATTATTGCTCTGTTGTAACTGTAACTGTCATTCGCTGTTAAAGTCTCTGCGTAGTTGATAACACACAGCCTAAGCAGTCCTTCAGCGTGCTCTCAGTACATGCACACTATTAGTGAGGGGAGTGGCGAAAAATCAAAGTATACTCACTAGAAAAATCTAGACTACACCACTGGATGTGTGTTTATAAAGATAAATTATCATTCTGTATAAATACAGGTATACACACAGTCACACGGGACAATTTGAATCTTTTCTATCTTAAAAGATGTGAAATGATAAACAAAATGTTGAAATTTTAATTTGTATTTCAGCTAACATGAATAATTCATTAATAAATAAATAATCACAACTGTAAAACAAACAGATCAGAGTGCTGATGAACGAACTCAGTTTTCAGATCTATAAAGTTTGATCTCATTGGAGATATATTACAAAGATAATATTTTATATGAAGCAAAGAAACTTGTTAATTCAGTGTTCTCTCAGTAGATCAATACTAATACTACCACTAATACTAATTACTACTGTCTGACTTTCCAGGTAGTTTGATACTAACTAACTTATTTACACTTTATAACAGATCATGTGTGAGTTTATAGATCAATGAAAAACAAATAAAACACGGTTAACAAGTATAAAAAACTGTATTAAATACTTAAATAAATATATAAACTGACAGTGAATGAGTTTCTGTGAGGACACCGTGATTGGCCCGAAGGAGATGTCGTCACTCCCTTTATTGGTTACTGTAGCAGCAGATCCCGCCTCTCAGCGGAAGCGCGTTAAACCTACAGACAGTTCAAAACAAACCGCGGTGGAGACGAGAGAGTGACGGTGAGTAAAACAAACGTTACCGAGCTTTATAACAACCGGAGGCTTGAACAGCAGGACGGTTAACGGACACAGTAGCAGGGTTAACGGCCGTTAACGGGCACAGCAGGGCGGTTAACGGACGTTGGTTAATCTGTCGCTTTAACGCACATACGTGAGAACGTCCCGCCAAACTCCATTAACAAATCTGCCCTTTTAACGCTGCTCCGCCGACACCTTCGTTACTCAGTAACATCAGTTGTTCATTAATGTCTGTCGCGTCTTTACAAAACACAGAACCAAACTTAATGTGATTAAATACGAGTTTTCGTTGGCTCGCTCGCTTCCAGCTGTGGGAACTGTAAGCCAACATGTTTAACATATTTAATAGTGACTTCTGACAGGTTGCTCTTATGCCGCAACATTTAGTGGCTCCTCTTGAATAGCAAACTTTTTACAGTTATATTCTGGAATGAGTGTTTCCCAGCGGAGGCTGATTATTAAGTTAAATTAGAGTTTTTTTCAGGGAGGTTTTGGTGCAGGTTGCTCAGGGGACATTTCCTGTTCCTGGTTCTCCTGCAGGTGTGATGGAGGTGGACATCCTGGAGTTCCACGTTCCTGTGGAGAACAATAAGACTCTGTTTGTGTGGGACATCCAGCCGTCCAACACCGAGGCTCAGATCTACGTGAGTGAGAACGTGCTGCCAGACTCCATTCAGAAATCACTGTTTTTAAGAGGCCCTCAGACTGTAACTGTTGTGTGTGTGTGTTCCTCCTCAGGACGGCTTGGACCGCGTGTTCTCGTCCTTCGGTCCTCTCTACCTGCTGAAGGTGTTTCCCAACGCGCCGCTCAACCCGCCCGGGTTCTACGCCCTCATCAAGTTCTACTCTGCTGCTCAGGCCTCAAAGGCTCAGCGGGACTGGCCGGGCCTTCGCTGTTCCAGAGCTCTCCACTCAAGGTCACCACCTCGCACGCTTTCTGCACACGGGCTTCCTCTGTTACTGACACTGCTATGACCCACCTGGACAGGTGAACAGGAGAGAAACAAGTCGTTTAGTGTTTAACAACACTTTCACACAACAAGGGTCAGTGTAGTGTTTGAAATGAAACTTTAAAGTGAAGGAAAAGATTATTATGTTAACTGGAGTCATGTTTCCTGTTTAAGAAGTGAAAACATGCTGCTTAATAGTGATCACGCAGCTGCAGTCTCAGTATTAACGAACACACAGGATTTATATTTAAATGTACAATAAATAGACGTCTCATTAATAATTCAGTAGATAAATTAGCTCATTAGAATAATGATCACAGTTTAGAATCAGGATCAGGTTTACTGCTCGTTTAGACTCATTTACACTGGAGAGCCAGTTTTACTGGGGTCCTCACCTGGTGGAAGGTTGCCATCGGAAACAGAAAGACACATTCACACATGGACACGGGGGAGCGGGAATCGAACCACCGACCATCTGATAAGTCTCTCGTTGTAGACGTAATGAAGAGTTTCTAAGCTGTGGTCACCTGGAGACACTCAGGTGATCAGAGACACTCAGGTGATCGGAGACACTCAGGTGATCAGAGACACACAGGTGATCGGAGACACTCAGGTGATCGGAGACACTCAGGTGATCAGAGACACTCAGGTGATCAGAGACACACAGGTGATCGGAGACACTCAGGTGATCGGAGACACTCAGAGACACTCAGGTGATCGGAGACACTCAGAGACACTCAGGTGATCGGAGACACTCAGGTGATCGGAGACACTCAGGTGATCAGAGACACACAGGTGATCGGAGACACACAGGTGATCGGAGACACTCAGGTGATCGGAGACACTCAGGTGATCGGAGACACACAGGTGATCGGAGACACACAGGTGATCGGAGACACTCAGAGACACTCAGGTGATCGGAGACACTCAGAGACACACAGGTGATCGAGACACTCAGGTGATCGGAGACACTCAGAGACACTCAGGTGATCGAGACGCTCAGGTGATCAGAGACACTCAGGTGATCGGAGACACTCAGGTGATCGGAGACACTCAGGTGATCGGAGACACACAGGTGATCGGAGACACACAGGTGATCGGAGACACTCAGAGACACTCAGGTGATCGGAGACACTCAGAGACACACAGGTGATCGAGACACTCAGGTGATCGGAGACACACAGGTGATCGGAGACACACAGGTGATCGGAGACACACAGGTGATCGGAGACACTCAGAGACACACAGGTGATCGGAGACACTCAGAGACACACAGGTGATCGAGACGCTCAGGTGATCAGAGACACTCAGGTGATCGGAGACACTCAGGTGATCGGAGACACTCAGGTGATCGGAGACACACAGGTGATCAGGAGACACACAGGTGATCGGAGACACTCAGAGACACTCAGGTGATG